>CAMOHE010053029.1:96764-125394 GCA_946598075.1 Artocarpus hirsutus | reverse complement strand
AAAAATCACCTTTAAATAAATTTTATACAGCTCAAACCGTGCATTAGAAGGCAGAGACTACAAACATACTCTAGGTGCAAAACAGTGAGTCATATGTAATAATTTGTGCCAAACAATTAAAATAAACTTATTTGGACCTAAAAATTCATATGATATCATTTTTTTTTAACATACACATACAGTAGCACAAAATTTCTCATTTCCAAATAAAATTATATAATCATACAAAAATATCACATAACAAGAATCTCACAACTTTACAGTTTAAGCAGTCACATAACCTAGGCTTAATAAAAATTCTATAACACATGAAATATTCACCATAATATCACCAAAATTTTCAGTCTATAATTTAATATATATAATAGCATATACACCAATTTTCGTGCAATAAAACATTCATTTGCATTAAAAATAGCACCCATACATTTGTGCAACAGTCAGCAACAATTTACTGTGAGTGGTGGAGAGAAGAAAATTCATAACTTTTTATAGAAAATTCGAATTAACGTAAAACTTGGAGGAAATATCACATAACACATGTATAATTAACATACTAAAAATTTAGAGCAAAATGACATTTGTAGATGGAGATATAGCAGTAGGTATAAAGAAAGAAAAATTTCAAAAATGCTGAAAAAATAAACTCTTACCTTAAAACGAATTCTTCTTAAACTCCTTGAATTAACGCCAAAGAAATTTCAATATTTTAACAAAGGATTGCAGGGAAATTTGAGAGGGAGAAGAAGGAAAAATCGTGAAGAAAAGATAGAGAGAGTGAGAGAGAAAACGTGAGAGTGAGAGAAAAAGAAAGAAGAAAAAATGTCTGAAAGAAATTTTTGCTATCGTGAAAATGAAATTCAAAAATAAGGAAAAACTTATCCTCTTAATACAAATCAGAATTTTCTAATTAATTGTAAGGCATAATTCGTGTGATAGGATAGAATTGAGAGAGAAAAAGTCAAAACTTCCAAGAACGGTTCGAGTTGCCATATTTTGCCTTTGTAAAACGGTAAAACTTTAACCATTAATTTAAATTAATCAAAAGTCAATTGCTTCATTACCAAATTTAAACAAATCATCCCATAATTATGTTAATTATCCAGAATAAATTATCCTTATCACAAATTCAACCTTATCATAAATTTTGTGAAATTTCTGCTGACTACTTATCAGCTGTCATCGGCCTGCCAATCTCTGAAGTTCGGCCTACCGATGATATCTCATCGGCTTGCCGTTCGAAGGGGATCATTTTGGCCTGCCGAACTGAATGGTTCGGCCTGCCGATCTGCCCTTAAATACAAAAATCATTCATAACATTTAATTATCAATAAAAATATAATTAAACATATAACATTAATGACATGAACATTTGAGCACATCAATTCCACGCGAGCGTCACCTGTCATAACACTTAGAATAAAATGGTTAGCACCATCTATCATATATCATAACACTTATCATAAATATAACATTTAACATCATTATTTATCATAACATAATCCGTTACATGAAATTAGGCGGGCGTTACATAAACTAAAAGTTAAAATCTGAAATTGTGTTTGGATACGAAAAAAGAAGTAAAAAATTTATCATATGTGAGAAAAGTTGAGCTCACAAATCTTGAAATTAAGGGAAGGTAAATATAAGTTTTGGCACTATTAATTAGGGTCCAATTTTGCACCTAAGGAAAAAAAGAGGGGTGCATTTGTACAAGTTATCTTTATTTCAATGATCCATTTTAATTTCAAAATTCACTTTATATATTGCTATTTTTCTAAAGAATGGGATCATGAAATCAACGGTGGAATAAAGAGAATACAAAGATTTGAGCAAAATATTACACAAGAAAAAGGGGGGAAAAAACAAGAGAGACATAAATAAAAGTTGTTGTCAATCTTTGTGCAAAAATTACTTGTTGCTTTTTTCAATCAAACAAGATAGTCTTTCTACATGTCATTTATTGGCTCAAGGTCTCTAGTATATTTATCTTTAGAACGATTGCTTATTTATTTGGTCAACTTAAAAGGCAGTTTAGTAACCACAATTTAAAATTATATATTTGTTTATAAAATTTTCAATTTAAACCAAAACCCTCTATTCAAATTTATGAAGCAAACACATTGTTGATGTGTGGTTGTTACTGCTAAACAACACCATTGATTCGATGTCATCATTTGAACATCTATGTTTATGGCTTGTTCAAAAATTTGGTTCAAGCAAAAAAGGTTTAGTTCAAATTAATTTTATTAGATTTTTTTTTTTATAAAATATGAATTTTTATAATGTTTTAGATTCAAACCTATAGTTTACATTGGCTTCTTAAAGACCCTCTTAGTTTTTAGTATATACACAACGGACTCGTGTTTTACTTTACTTTAACATGTGTTAGTGTTGGTTTATCTTAGAGACACAAGTTCGCAAATGGTTGCATACACAAACTTTATTCTAAGGAGTGGATATGTTATTTCTACATCATTTACCCCCAATAAATTGTTAGGAAACAAGGTTTGATGTCGTTTTCTACAGAATGACCTGTCGTATACCTGATAAAGTTTGTTTGTCGTTCAAAAACCCGTTTCCTTTTGCTATATGGGTTCAAATTGATACTGTTTCAAACTTCATGGTTTGAACCGATGACTTTGGACCTATATGCTTTTGATGGTTTTCAACTAACGTTTAAAACGTAAAAATTAGTTTCAAAATATATGGATAAAGGGGGAAAAAAATTAGGAAAGATGGTTGATATAAGAGGAATAAAATTCCTAAAAGTGGTAGTTGGACAGGTTTTAAACCAACATGAAAGTCCAAAATTGGTCTTTCAATATCAAACGTTACCTTGTGTTTGATAGTGGTGGTTTACACCACTTTTTCAATTATAAATAGTGTAAAGCTCTCATATACTATATAACAATTAAAAAAAATTGCTACAATGTAAAACTCTTATATGATATAGTAAAAATAGTTCTAACTAATGATCTTTACCACTATGCTAAACACCTTGTTTGTTTTGACGGATTCATGAGTTAAAAAGGGTTGAAACCCGTGTACCAAGCGGGCTGTTAAATCTTTTGATCGTCACAATGTATGAACAAACAAATAAACTTGTGTCGTTTATTTTGATTAACGTCAAGCCGTTTTATATCAAAAGTTTTTTCTCATGGGGAATCGTTTATCACATAAAATCTGTCGTTTGTCTAGTGTTGGAGCCTAGACGACGACGCATCTTTTCCTACGGGGAAAAAAATATTACAAACGACAAGTTCTTAATACATGAAAATACCTGTCGTTTACACGTATTTCATGTTCGCGATATATCCAACACTGGAATACAAAACCTCTATGAACCAAACAGACCCAAATCATAAAAAACTTGTCGATCAAGTCGGCCCCAGATATTTCCCTGATTTCTTCCTCCAAACTCCATAGTAGAGAAGAAAGAAAAAACTCTCGTTCAAAGCACCTAGAGAGAGAGAAAGAGGAGAGAGAAACAAGAGAGAGAGAGAGAGAGATCGAGAAACGAAACGATGGAGTGCGTGTTCGGACTGGTGGGGAACGGATTCGCGGTGGTGGCGGCGGACACATCGGCGGTGCACAGCATTCTGGTCCACAAGTCCAACGAGGACAAGATCATGGTCCTCGATTCCCACAAACTCATCGCCGCTAGCGGCGAGCCCGGCGACAGGTCCGTCCTCTGAATCTTCCCAGGGATCTTCTCTTTCCTGTATTTGATTTGGTAAAATTGATAAATTTGTGTTTGTGTTTGGGAAATTAGGGTTCAATTCACTGAGTACATACAGAAAAACGTGGCCTTGTACCAGTTCCGTAACGGGATTCCGTTGACCACAGCCGCTGCCGCTAACTTCACCCGGGGAGAGCTCGCCACTGCTTTACGAAAGGTGTTTGACTAATTCAAAAATGAATTTTTTGTTTTAATTTTCTTTCTAGGTTTTGTATGTGTGATGCGTAAAATCGTCAGCTCTTTTTCTGATTGGGTTCAACGGGATGGACATTCTAGGGTTTTGTTTTTGTTTTTTAGATTATTGGAGATGTGTGTTTTAGGATTTTTTTTTTGAGTCAAATGATATGGAAATGAATGATTTTTGCAACAGTAGTTTGAATTTCGTTGCAATGTGGATAATTTCCTGTTTGGTTTAATGGAGATTAGGGGGAAAAATCCCATTATCTTTGCGTTTGATATTGTTTGTAATGTAATGGGCTTGTCGGAAAAGTCGGGCTGGTAAAGTTGGGAGGTTTTGGTAGTGGAGAGTCTGTGCACCTACTCCTTGACCCTTTGTTCTGAGAAATAGTTTAGGCACCTGTGAGCTGTGACTTTGTTGGCTTGAATTTCCTGTGTTATATTTTTGGGAAAGACGCATATGAGAAAGAGCATGATGAAGTTAGAAATGTCTTTTTCTAGCACTTCTCTGGTTCCTATGTTGTTTTTTCTGTTTTTCTCGTTTTCAAATTAGTGCTGCTGGTTAATGATGATCTTTTGTTACCTTGGCCTTTTAGGTATATATGCTCTAATTTTTTTTTGCTTTCTATACTTGTTCAAATAAGAAAGTGATTATTTGCTATGTATCAAAACAAAGCTATATGGTAAATTTTCTGGCGAAGAAAACAGGCCTCCTTTTAGCTCTTTTAAATCTGTGGTTATTCGTAGTTCTTTCAGAGTGTGAATGACGTATGTGACTATGTGTCTTTGTTTCGAGGATATTCATGAATATATTTGCCGAGCATTCGGAGCAGAACCATTAAATTTGTTTAAACGGCCCTTTTGTTTCACTGTTGAGACTCTAATGGTCCTTGTATGTCTTAGTATCTAGGTTTGTCATTCCTGCCATGACAAGTTTGAAGCGTAATGTGCAAATTGTTATCTGTCTTCGATTTAGATATTGAGCAAGTTAAGCTGTTAACGTTGAGAGATAACATGTGTAGTCAGTTATCTGTTCTGTAGTATTTTTTAATTTAATTGTGTCCATGGCCATATTGCATTTTTAGTTGGTGGAAATTTGTAATAAATTACGGTTCTTGATGTAGGTACCAAATAGCTTTTCCATGCTCATGACCATTAGAGGGCTTTACCTAACTTGTTTGATTATGTTTCAAATTTGTTCAGAATCCCTACTCTGTGAACATCCTTTTGGCTGGCTACGACAAGGAGACAGGCCCATCACTCTACTACATCGACTACATTGCCTCACTCCACAAGGTTGAAAAGGGTGCATTTGGTTACGGGTCCTACTTTTCACTCTCCATGATGGACAGACACTACCACAGCGGGATGTCATTGGAAGAGGCAATCGATTTGGTTGACAAATGCATAATCGAGATTAGATCTAGGCTTGTTGTGGCACCGCCAAACTTTGTGATCAAGATTGTTGACAAGGATGGAGCAAGGCTGTATGCGTGGCGTGAATCGATCAAGGATGCTAGTGTTGTTCCTACGGCTTGAGATTTTAGTGTTATCACCAGACTTTCTTTTGTCATCTCATTTTTAATGTTCTGGGTGCTCGTTTTGAATGGGGAACAAAAAGGAACTGATATCTTTGTCCAAACTTATTTTAAAATGCTGAAAAAGTAGCTCTGTTTTTGTTGGAATTTGTGATTGTTGTTGTGCTGGAGTAGTTGTAATCTGGGTGAGTCATTGGATTTTCAGAAGTGAAAGTGTCATTAGTTGTTGTGTGTGATAACAACCGAGGGAAGTCAGAAAGCTTTCTGGGTGGTAAAAACAGAAATTTCAACGAAAGTTGAGCATACACGGGGGGGGGGGGGGGGGGGGGGGGGAGGAGGGGGAGAGAGATTTTGAATACTTGGTGAAATCAATTTGCTAACTACCGTGGAACTTCCGAGAAGCAATTTTAAATCTGCAGTTCAGAATAAGAATATGGAGAAGATTCATGGGTTATCCTCTCTCTCCCCTGTGTCTCGATAGAGTTTGGTTTTCAATACTCCTGTTTGGCACACTGGTAAAACTCTCGATGACTATAATGTTAAACCTTTTTTTTTAATTCTTTTTTTAAACACTCTAATGTGTTGTTTGGCTTGCCTTTTTTAAGTAGTTTTAAACATAGGCTTACAAAAACAAGCCTTTGGTAGGCACAATAAACAAATTACTCAAAACGGTAAAGGTTTGGTTAAACGGTTAGTTCTAAGAATTTGATTTTCCTTTTAAGTTTTAACAGTTTGGGATGATTTTTTACCGTAAAAACTTTTCATATTTTTATTTATTTGTAAGTTATGGTTTTTCAAATACTTATTTTTTAATGTGATGTTTTATTTTTATTTTAGACTTTTATATTTCAAACGTAAATCTAAAGCCATCCTTTAAATTATACTCAAAACCACAGGATTTCAAACCATGGACCATAGGTTGTTACGGGAAAAACTTTGTTGATGGAAAGAGTTAGCAGTAATGAGTTAGACGTCCTCTGGAGTACGGAGTGACAATTGCAATTTACCAAAAAAAAAAAAGAGAGAGAGAGAACTGATAATTCCTTCATACGGAAGAAAGGACTTTTAGAAAAAGAAAAAAAGAAAAGGAGATGAACACCCAAACGGGTTAATCTCACATGGGTATGTACTTTGCATATTGTGTTAAAATTTCCAATTTATTTTTGCGTTTTCTAAGTAATATGTCACAAGGCTCAAGCTATCTTGGGATCTCAAAACTATGGTTTCTTCTTAAAAAACGAGATTATAAAAAGATACACATACCAATATTGAAAGAATATTTGTCTGGTTAGGTGATTGAAGCAACCTCTTTATGCTTAAAACAAATGGTGACGTGACAAAAAGAGAAAAAGGAAATTTTCTTTAAAAAAAAAAGAGAAATAGAAAGCATAGAATTTTAAAAGGTAAATAATACTTGAGGTCCCTATATTTTTAACATTGTAACAATTAAAAAATTCTTAAACTTTTAATATTGTGATAATATGGTTCTTAATTAATATAATTGGCTAAAATAATGAGGGCTAATGCGGTGACGCTGTGATGGTATAGTGGTACAGTGTGGCTTGTCGGTGGGGTAACTAATGAAGCGGCAGCTATAGGGTGGTTTTGTTGCAAAGAGGATGTAACTAGGGGGGCATGTGAGGTCAATGCTGTGGGAGAAATGCCGCAAGATGAAGGCCACCGTGATATTTTTCATTCAAATTTTATCAAGATAGGATTGATTTTTCTTTTAAAAATAAATTCATGGATTATTTTAGCCTGTTAAATTAGTTCAAGGACCAAATTGTCACAAAGTTAAAAATTTAAAGATAATTTTAACTTGTTAAATTAATTCAGGACCAACTTATCATAATGTCAAAAGTTCAAGACCTTTAGAGCTATTAACCCAAATTAAAAATTGCTAATTATGTACCAGGTGTAAATATATTAGGGAATCTCTTTCTTTCCTTTTTCCGCTCAAAAGTAATCTTTTTCTTGTTACTTAAGCTCTTGAAGTATCTTTTAATAAAATATTAGTATTTTAATGATAGGTGATCTACACTGAATCTAATAGTTTAAAATTGTGTAATGCTAGTAAGATATTTATTAGAAGAAAATATCGTATATTTTATGGAATTGGTGGATTTATTGTACAGCATGTTCTATGGAATTAGCGGATTTTTGTCTCAGGGTGTATAAATGATACCAAATCGTTACTAAATTCTCAAAACAAAAAAGTTCTAAGACCTTTAAATTTTTTTTTTAAAGCAATGAAGTGTCTTTTCTAACCCCTTAGTTAAAAAAAAGAACTACTTTTTATATTAAAAGAATCTCACTTCATTATTTTTTTTAAAAAAAAGATAGCAAAACCAGAGCAACCAAATTTTTGTGATATTTTTACCTATTGAAATTATTTATTTGGAAGAACATAAAAGACATTTTAAGTCTCCAAAATAGGGGAAGGGTACTTGGGAGAAATACCTTTAAAGTTCAGGTACCAATTTAGTATTATTGATCCCCTAATTTGACAATATTTTTTCTAAAGGGAAATCTGCAAATTGAATATGGAGTCCACCGATATTGCTAATTTGCCCTTCCTTTATTGCTAAAATTAGCAAAACCCCCCGAAAAAAAAAACCAAAAGAGACGTACTGGCTGGCTCTTACAAAACCGAAACAGTTTGTGGTTTGGTCTTTCCACTCACTCTCCCTTCACTCTCCCTTCTACTGAGAGAGAGTCTGAACCCAATCAATCAGTCCTTGTGGGCACCTATTTTAGCTGTCTTCTCTTGCCTTTTTTTTTTTTTTTCCCACTTTTTTGTACCTTAATAGCCTCAAAACATATGACAAACCAACAACCACCGGAAAATGTAGATGCCCTTACCTTGTGGTCTTTTGGGCAATGCGTAAAAAGTGAATATGCCAATCATAAGACCCTCTTTTCCAAATTCCAATCAATTTCGCCTTGTTGAAAAAGCATTCATATTTCATGCGTTTTAACCTTAAAAACCGCAGCTTTCGATCATTAGTAGTGAAGGGTCACTCCTTTTTTTTTTTCTCGTCTCTTTCGTTGTACATTTCTTTTTTTGGTTCTCTCTCACTCTCTCTCTCTCTCTCAGGAATCGGGCGTGTGAGATTTCAGCCAAGGTAGGATTTTTTTCGTCTCAGTTTTATGTTTAACATCTCTTTTTCTGGGTTTGTATCTAAATTTAAATCTTGTTTTTAGGCGAGGTCGGTTTTTTTTCGTCTCATTTTTAACATCTCTTTTCTGGGTTTGTCTCTAAATTTAAATCTTGCTTTTCATTTTTTTTTTTGGCCATTGTTTTCATCTTATCCTACATTGTTTGGTTTTGTTCTTTTTTGTGTTTTTTTAACCGTTTGTTTTTGTTCTGAAACCTTACCATACTTATAAATCTCCATTATTGTACAATGTTTCTTGGGTATAATTTGTCATTTTGGATCTTTTACCGTAGCTTACAAAATGTTAAAATCAACGTCATCGCTTTGATGAGTCAAATTACAAACTCAATTTCATGAAACTTTCATTATTAGGTATGATAGATGTGGTAGGATTAATAAAATTTATGTGTGTAGTTATAATTTAATTACAATCGTTTAATTGTGTGTTTATTTGTTCATTGCTTAGAACTATAAATTGGCAACATTCTTATATTTGTAATCATTAAGGAGAAATAAAAGAACAATAATAAGTGTTCTTCAAAGAGTTTTATAGTAAGTAATCTTATGAGTGTTTTAGAGGTTATCTCTAGAATGTGAGAAAGAGCGTTCGTTTTTAAGTGTTGTAATTCTTTTTTTGAGTGGTCTTAGTGTATTTACTACTGTAACAAAATTGTCTGCCCAATAGTATTCTGTTTAACAATTGATATCAGAGCTAGGTTGTGAACTCTCTTGAAATTCTAAATATACTCCGTGGATGCAGCTTTGACTGATCGTCCACATCAAAAAAGTTTTCTTAAGAATTATGAATAATTAGTGAGTTTCTTTGTATCGTGAGTATCTAGAACTTTGCAAGCTTGTTATTAAGGACAAAGCTTGTTTAGAATTATTGAGATACAACCAACACGATGGGTGATCTTCAAATACTGGGAGGAATAAAGAAATTCAACAACCAAAACTATAATACATGAATGACATGTATGATGTTATAAATGCAAGAGCAAGATCTATGTAAAGTCGTTGGCGGTAGTGAAATGACACAACCGAAGGCAATGAAAGATTAAAGCACACAAAGTGATGTTTGCTTTAAAGACCACAATTGAAGAAGAATTGTTGAAACACATTCGAGATGCCAAAATACAGAAAGAAGCATGGGATATTTTCGTCGCACTTTTTTCAAAGAAGAATGATTCAAGACTACAACTTTTGAAGAATGAGTTGTCATCCATAAAAAAGGGAGATATGATGATCGATCAATGCTTTACAAAAGTCAAGTCATTATGCCGTGAAATTTCAAAACTTGATCCTACGGCCCGTATTGAGGAACCCTAAATTAAAAGAATAATCATTCATGGGTTGGGACCAGAGTACAGAGACTTTGTTGCTGCTGCACAAGGTTTGGCTTACTCAACTATCACTTGTTGAGTTTGAAAACTTGCTTGCTGGTCAAGAAGTACTGGCAAAGCAGATGGGTAGAGTCTTATTGAAAAATGAGGAAGAAGCGCTTTTCAATAGTAAGGGCAAAGACAAACCTAAACAAAATACTAGGAAAGGATTAAGAAGAAATGATGATAGATCGGGATGTCATCAAGGGAGTTCATAGTTCAGGGGAGCTCAAAAGCATGATGACAAAGGTAGTCAATCCAAACAAACGAAGAAGTTTGACGACAATTGTTACAATTGTGGCAAAAAAAAGCAAAAAAAAAAAAAAAAAAAAAAATCCATATGGCTAAAAATTGCTAGTCTAACAAAAATTCTGCAGAAAATAATGCTACAACTTCTAAGAAAAGTCAAAATAATGATGAGTGAGATGTCGAAGCGTCATTTGTTGTTGAAGAAGAGGTGACGCTCACAATGACTATTGCTCAATAAATTAACTACGAGAAGGATTGGATCGTTGACTTCAGGTGTTCGAATCACAATTGGTGATCGAGATAAGCTACAAAATATGATAGAGTACAAAGGAAACTGCGTGATGGTAACAACCAATAATTCGAGGTTGTTGATCGCTCATATGGTAAGGCAACTGTTGTATCCCAATATAGTCCTAATAAATTGTCACTAGACAACGTCTATCATGTACTAGGCATGAAGAAAAACTTGCTATCGGTGGCACAATTAATATCATTAGGCCACTATGTCGTGTTCGGCTTGCATAATGTAAAAGGATATCAAGACATCAAGATCTTTGACACACCAACAATTGAAGGATGAAGATTAGAGTTTGTTTATGTAATGTCAGTAGAGTCTGTTTATGTAGATGAGACCCGAAAGAATGAGACGGTGGATCTGTGGCATGCAAGGTTAGGATACGTTGGCTACCACAAGTTGAAAGTGATGATGTAGAAATCAATGCTTAAGGGTCTTCCTTAACTTAAAGTTAAAACTGACACTGTCTATGCAGGATATCAATCCGGTAAGGCATATAAGTTACTGTATCAAGAATCAAAGTTCAGATCAAAGGCACCATTGGAGTTAGTTCACTCAGATGTCTTTGGCCGCGTCAAGCAACCGTCAATTAGTGGAATGAGATATATGGTTACATTTATTGATGACTTCTCAAGATATATGCGGATTTTCTTTATGAAAGAAAAATCCAAAACATTTACAAAATATAAAGATTTTAAAGAAACAGTTGAAAGAGAAGTTAGTAGAGAGATTCGGTGCTTATGCACAGACAATGATGGAGAGTACACTTTAGATAACTTCGAAGAATATCTGCAAGAATGCCGAATTAGACATCAGTTCATATGGGCAAACACGCCGTAACAAAATAGATTAGTGGAAAGAAAGAATTGGCAACTTTTGGAGATATGTCGGAGCATGCTTCATGTTAAGAACGTACCTGGAAGATTTTAGGCTGAGTGTTTGAGGACAATAGCTCATGTTATCAACAGGCTTCCTCAACCAAGACTTGAATTTACTTCACCATTAGAAAAATTGTGGGTACTAAACCTGCAGTTGGTCACTTCCGAGTTTTTGGCTGTGTGCTACATGTTCGTGCCTAGTCACTTAAGTAGCAAATTTAACAAAAAGGCAATATGATGTATCTTTGTGGGAAACGATAGCTGGAGGAAAGGGTGGAAATTTTGCGACCCTACAAGTTAAAAATGTTACACATCACGAAATATGGTATTTGTCCAAGCATCTTTGTGGTGGTCTCCACAGAAAGAAAAGTTACCGAATTCTAAAGAAATAGAAGATCAACTTCAAGAGAAGATAAGGGAGCCAATTGTTGAAATGAGACCAAGTCTAGGAGCACTTGAGGACCCTGAAGATGAGAATGATGACGATCACATGGCAGGGGCAATTCCTTAGTAGACTGGTGTATACCAAAGACCAACAGAGGTGGTTGAACCCAGTCACAAGAGTACAACAAGTCCACAAGCACCGCTTAGAAGTCAACCAGAATGAGAAGGCCAAATCTCAGATATGCCAATGCAGCGGTAGCAGAGGAAGAAAGTCTTAAAAGAGCTAGAGACTTATGAAGAAGCATCTCATAGCTTTGAATGGGTAAAAGCTATGAAAGAAGAAATTCACATATTGGCACAAAATCAAATTTGGGATCTAGTGCCAAAGCCTAAATATGTAAAGCCCATCTCCTATAAATAGGTATAAAGATCAAGACCTACCCAGATGGATCAATTGAGAGATTCAAAACTCGACTTGTAGCTTGAGGGTTCTCTTAGCAATATGGACTAGACTATGATGAGACGTTTAGTCCAGTAGCAAAAATCACTACCGTGCATGTCCTTGCACTTACAGCCAGTAAAGATTGAAAATTTTGACAGATGGATGTGAAGAATGCCTTTTTACATGAAGAGTTAGATCGAGAGATTTAATGATTTAACCAAGGGGATTTGAGGATTGATCTTATCCAAAGTATGTGTGTAAATTGAGAAAGACACTTTATGGTTTAAAACAAGCACTTAGAGCATGGTATGGTAAGATCGTTGAGTTTCTTACACAAAGTGGATTTGTTATGGTACATGTAGATTCTAGCTTATTTGTTAAAGTTAGAGAAGGAAAGTTGGCAGTGGTGCTGGTGTACGTGGATGATTTGGTCATCAATGGGGGTGATGAAGGAGAGATTTTCCAAAGGAGAACTTATCTGTGTGCTTCCAAATGAAAGAGCTTGGTCAGCTTGAGCACTTGTTTGGCCTATAGGTTGATTATACACATGAAGGAATATTTCTCTATCAGCAGAAATATACCAAAGATTTATTGAAGAAGTTTGGGATGCTTGAATGCAAGCCAATCTCAGCACCGATAGAACCAAATGCTAAGACGTGTGTACATGAAAGAAAAGATTTGGAAGATATGACAACGTATCGACAATTGGTAGGTAGTCTGATCTACTTAACCTTGACTCGACGTGATATTTCTTATATAGTTGGTGTGATGAGTCGATACATGCAAAGTCCAAAGAAGCCTCATTTGGAAGGGGTTCGATGAATTTTGAGATATGTCAAAGATACAATAGACTATGATCTTTTGTATGAGAAAAGTGAAGACTGCAAGGCAGTTGGTTATTATGACGCTGACTACGTAGGAGATCACAACACTCGTTGATCAACCATTGGATATGTCTTTAAGCTTGGCTCAGGAACAATTTCTTCGTGCAACAAAAAACAACCGATTGTATTTTTGTCGACTATAGAAGAAGAGTACCAAGTAACAAAAATGGCAGCTCAAGAGAGTACATGGCTGATTCAACTGTTGAAAGATCTACATCAAACAGTTGACTATGCAGTTCAGCTGTTCTCATGGTTGGGAAAGCTGTATAATAGTAATTACTTTTACTGTTACTTTTAAGTTTTTTTTTTTTTTTTAACGGTTTTGGTTTCTGAGAAGTGAAACCTTGGATTCTTCCTCTCTTCATTGAACTCATTTTCTGCCTTTCTTCAAGCTGAATTGAGCACTCTCTCACCCTCTCTCTCTCTCTCTCTCTCTCTCTCTCTCTCCACACACATAGACACGCACACTAAGAAATCTCGTCTTTGATGTTTGATCCAAGGTAGTATTTGACTGTCTCTATTATTACTTTTTGTTTGATGGGTTTGCCTCTAAATTTTATGCGTGCTTTCAATTTTTGCTTTTTATGGGCATATGGTCTTTAATATCTCCAGTGTATGCGTGGCTTTTTCCTCTTTTATGGATGTGATTTGGAAAACAATGTAATGCAGTAGATAAGTTTTTGGTGATTCATTCTTGTTGTGTTTTGAAGATTTGATATGCTATGCATGCTAGAGATGCTACTTGTTTCTCCTTGTTATAAAATGTTTCTGATCATTGGTTTGTTGGGTTATTCGTGATTTTTTATCCTCTCTTTCTTTTCATTTGTGCCAATGTCAGATGTTAAGTTGGTAGCCTTGTTAGCTCTTGGCTATGAACCAAACACTTGTTGGTTAAAACTCATATAGTTCTTTTGATCATGGCAGTTTCTGTTGTTATGGGTACATTGCATGAAGACTGGGGAGAGGAATGCTCCGTCATTGGAGACAAAGGAGAAATTGGGTTTATTGACTATGAAGATGACAAATCAGTTTGTAGTTACAACCCAGTTGAAGAGGGTCCAATCATTATTTCTGTTCCGTTCCCTTTTGTTAATGGGAAGCCTCAATCAATAGTTGTAGGAGAACGAGCTTCCGACAAAATCACGATTAAAAACACAACCAAGGGACCAGTGGAACTATGGGGTGTGAAAATCTATGCCTCGACTCCAGAAAACAGTTTCACAGTTTCTCTTTTGGAGCCTCCACGATCAGATTCAGATGTTGAAGCCTTGAGAGTGTTCCTCGAGTCTTCTGCCTTGGAAGACAGGGTGCTTCAGCCAGGTGAGACTTTGACTGTGTGGTTGTCCTGCATGCCGAAAGAAGCTTGTTTGCACACTTCAGCGGTGCATTTTGATCTTGAGAATGAGACTATCGAAAGGTTGGTTCTTCTCTTGGCGGATGATAAGATCTCACAGTCGTTGGCTTCAAGGAATCCCTACTCAAGAGGCACCAGGAAGAAGAAACAGTTTTCCGTGGATTCATTTGTCACAGCTCCTGGCCCTTCAAGTGGAAGGAAGCGTCAAGAAGCCAGAAATCGGCTTCCGCGATATGACATTCCGAAAGAGATTAGAGAATTGCTTGAGAGCAAGCAAATACCCGATGTTGTCCAAGAGGGTCTTAGGACTGGTAAAAAATATGTTCCTTACTTCAAAAATTTGCTTATGATGGAAGAACTTCAACTTGAGGTACCTTTCTTCGTTTTGATAGATGTAACAGCAAATCTGCCTTTTTTTTTGGCTGCTAAAAAATGGTTTTTTGTCAATTCAGGAGGACATGAGGAGTTATGACATGGAATGCGTCACATTTAGGAGGAGGGGAAACCAGTTTTTGTCACTTGAAGTCCCCGGACTTGCCGAAAGAAGACCGTCGCTTGTTATTGGGGATTCTATTTTTGCTAAGCTTGCCTCTGAGTGCAGAGATGAGACAAGGAGCCCTGCATTTAAGGTTTGGTATTTCTAAATCTTCACTAATTTGGTAACAAAATGAACTTCCTGGCCACTGGGATTACTTATATTAGCATCTTCTTTTAACCTGGCCACTGGTATTATCTTGTCATTTTCATTTTTTTTTTCATGCGTAGTCCTACCGAGAACAGAAGTTTGAATTTTATTCTATCTTTTGCCTGAAGTGCTATTATCTCTTTTCTATGTACAACATTCATTATGTCCTTGAAAGTTCCTGAGAGAATTGTTTCTTACAAACAAGATAACAAGATTAGTGTAGTATTACATATATATGACTTGGGTTTTTCTTTGCATCCAAAATGTAGGGTTCTATCCACCGAGTTGAGGCCGATGAAGTGTATTTAAAGTTTGCTCCAGAATTCCATTCACGCCACAGAGATGGTAATGTCTACAATGTACAGTTTACATACAACCGAGTGAACATGAGAAGGTTATATCAAGCAATCGATGCTTCTGAACAGTTAGATAGAGAGTTCTTGTTTCCGTTCGAGGCCTATCAAAGGAGGCAGATCATAACGAAGCCACTAGTCCCTGTATCTTGCGTTCTTAACGAGGAACAAACACGTTCAATTGAGATGATCCTTGGTTGCAAAGGAGCGCCACCTTATGTGATTCATGGTCCTCCAGGCACAGGCAAGACTATGACACTAGTGGAAGCAATCCTCCAGCTCTACACAACTCGAAAACATGCTCGGATTCTTGTGTGCGCGCCTTCTAATAGTGCAGCAGACCACATACTGGAGAAACTCCTCAATGAGAAGGCTGTAAAATTTAAACAGAATGAGATATGCAGGCTAAATGCAACTTCCCGTTCATATGATGATATGAACCCTGAATTTGTTCCCTTCTGCTTCTTTGATGAGGATGTCTTCAAGTGTCCTCCACTTGATGCCCTTTTGCACTTTAAGATTATTGTTTCGACTTATATGAGTGCCTCTCAACTTTACACAGAAGGTATCAGGCGAGGTCACCTTACTCACATATTCTTGGATGAGGCTGGCCAAGCTTCAGAACCCGAAACAATGATCTCCATTGCCAACCTCTGCAAAAAGAATACTGTTGTAGTTCTTGCTGGAGACCCTCTGCAATTGGGTCCGGTTATATACTCTAAAGAAGCAGAAACTTATGGTTTGGGAAAATCTTATTTGGAGAGGGTTTTTGAATTCGAGTTCTACAGTGATATGGATGAGAACTACATAACAAAATTGGTTAAAAATTATCGGTGCCATCCCGAAATTTTGCATCTCCCCTCATCACTGTTCTACGAAGGAGAATTGATTGCATGTAAAGATGGCACAAGCTCCTTCATGGAAAATTTGGACTTCCTTCCGGACAGAGAATTCCCTGTACTTTTCTATGGCATCCAAGGCTGTGACGAGAGGGAAGGAAATAATCCGTCATGGTTTAATAGGTTTGAGGCAAGCAAGGTGGTGGATACTATTAGGAGACTAATGAAAAATGGGGATTTGCATGACAATGACATTGGAGTGATAACACCATACAGACAACAAGTTCTCAAAATCAAGAAAGCGCTTGAAAATCTGGACATGCCTGATATAAAAGTTGGAAGCGTTGAGCAATTCCAAGGACAAGAGAGGCAAGTTATTATCATATCTACTGTCCGGTCAACTATAAAGCACAATGAATTTGACAAAAACCACTGTTTGGGATTCTTAACAAATCCAAGAAGGTTCAATGTGGCTATTACGCGTGCTATATCTTTGCTAGTTTTAATTGGGAATCCTTATATAATCTGCAAGGTAAGACTTTTCTTCTTATTTCCCTGTATTAATGTTCTTGCAATGCATTTCTTTAGCCAAAGAATCCCGATCACAGTAATTTCATCTCTATATATTTATGTATGTATGTGTCTGTATATATATATATATATATATATATATTTGCCTCATTGTGCACTTTGCGTTATGAGCTAAAATTTTCACCTCCAAACTAGACGATATTTGGTGTTGAAGACTACATTTCTGCACGTAGTTCTTTTTTTTTTTCCTGTATCTGGATTGTTGGTATTCACTATTTCGTGTTAACCGGCAACCAACAACATCATAGCACCACTTCTTACGTTGCTCACGACTATTTCATGAGGTATTATATATCTTGATCTCTTTTCTTTTTTTGTAAGGGCTGGTGAAGTTTACTACTTCAAGTTTGTACTTTTTAATTCAATTGTTATAATCCTTTTCCTTTCTATTCATCGCTAATACTGAGTAGTATTATGTTATTGGGTTTTCTCCTCCATGGCAGATACGTATTGCTCACGTCAATGTGGTATCAAGCGTTCATTATTGTTATTATTGTTATTATTATTATTATTGTTATAATTATTATTTTGTTTCATGGGCAGGATAAATACTGGAATATGCTTTTGTGGCGGTGTATAGACAACAACTCATACCAAGGTTGTTCCCCTCCTGAAAGGCTAGAAGTTGTGAATGAGGAACGCTCACAGGAATACGGGTACGGGTACGGTGACTACGAAGTAAAATATGGGTCCTCCTGTCAAGGCACTGGCTGGGGTGAAGAGTCTTCGCATGCCGAATTTACCGAACCTACTGGCAGGGGTGAAGAGTCCTCCCAATCAGAAATTCCCAAATCTGTTGCAGACGAAGCTGAATGGTCCGATGGATGGAAGTAGTTTTGCTTGGTGTATCTCTTTTGTTGGATTGGAATCGAAAACATGGCTTTGAGGTTTATGTTTGCTTGGATATAAAGAATACATATGGGCATACGCATCTTGTTTGATAGCAGGTGATGAGCGTTTCTTTATTTAAAGCAGAAGCAGGCCTATCAAAGAAGTTGAAACAGTACGCTTAAACATGTTGTATATGCAATGACTCGGCTTTTGCTCGAATAGAAAAATTATTGAAGCTTTACTCTACTAAGATTTGCATGTTGCACTTTCTCTTTGTCGAATTAAGATTGATCTATTTCGAAAGAAGTAACATATTTTTTGCTAAAAAATTCAACCCACTTGTCTTAAAGTAGGCAGAAAACAAGGAAAAGAATCAGAATGTAATCTCATTAGATTTTAATTTGCTTGAACTACTCATTACATGGCAGTGATGGGTAACATTGTATGTAATTATTGGTACAATACCCCAAAAAAAATAAAAAGTACAACCCCCGACCTACTATAGACAAGCCAAGACAAGAAAAGGGGAAACCAGTAGGCTTGTTTGGAACCAAAAACTGCTGCTCTTTACTTGATTGGCTGCTGCCGAAAATGAGAAAAGGGCATCATCGACTGCCGGTGAGCTCGGTCGTGTTGGTCTCTTGGTGAGTTGTGGTGGTGGGCTTGATTTTGCGTTGGAGTTTTTCGAATCTGCTGGCGAGCTCGGTTGTGGGGTTGAGTTATTTATTTCTGGTGGCAAACCCATCAAAGGGAATGGTGGTTGACTGCTGGAGTTCTTTGAATCTAATGGCGAGCCCTGTGGTGGGGTTGAGTTATTAGATTCTGGTGGCAAACCCATCAAAGGGGGTGGTGTCTGACTACTAGGAGCTGCAAAATAACAAATCCAAATTTAGCTAATCAGAGGACATTACCTTCAAGAATTGAACTTGGTAGCTAATAATCTTTGCTAATTGGGAAAGCAGAATAAGTGAAACAAGAATCATGATCATGATTCATAATGACTATGGCACCTAACAAAAAATGGACAATTTCAATCATAATTTAACTCCAGAAAATAGTTTCCTTCTAAGTATGAAAGATAGTGAGCTAGGAAACTATACCAGAATCAGGACGGTTTGAAATTCCTGAATCAGGAGGCACTGCTTCAGATTCAGACCCTGTTGGATGACAAATTTCAAGATATCATTCCCAAAAAAAAAAAAAACAAAAAGGCTTAAGATATAAAGGAAATTGGAATTTCAAGTCTTCTAAAGCTAAATCATTTTTCATAAAAAGAATGTCAAAAATCATCAAAAGAGCGAGAAATGGCAAAGTTTACAAAATCCTGTTCAAGAACTAATTTTCAGGAAAATAAAGAAATGGAAGAGGGTTAAATCAAGAACCAGAGCAAAGCGATTCCAGAGATGGATTTCTCCGAGAGCAAAGGGAGGGCAGAGAGAGAACTCTGCTCTCGTTGAGCGGAAACCCTAGCATCCGAGGCTGACGAAGAAGGTAACAAAGGCAGAATCCCCCGCCGGAGTTCGAAGCCGTCGAGATCACGTCGCAGCACTTGGACGGGACAGCGGTGGAGAGATTGTTCGGTGGAGACGAGACAAAGGCCAGACACGAAGTGAACATCACCAGCTCGTCGACGCACTCCGCCGCCGGCGGAGCCGCCATTGCTGAATGGAGGAGCATCGAGATCGCGAGCAGCGACATGAAAGGTGACCGCGATGAGTACGCTGGAGCGGCCATCGAGGTTGTCTTCGTTGTAGAGAGAGAGAGAGAGAGAGTTTCCTTGTCGGAGTCCGGCGACAGACAGTTGGAGATACGGTGTTCATATAACGGACAATGGCGGGAAACTTAAAACGTGTTATACCCAAAATACCCTTTTTGGTTTATTGTTAGTTTTGAAGGAAAAATTTTGAGGCAGGATTTTTTTTTTTTGAAAAATAAGAACAAATGACATAATCTTTTGAAAAATAGAATTAAATTTGGAAATGATCAAATTTAGTAAATTTGGGTCCATAAAGAAATACCATAATAATTCCTGTCTCAAATTATATACATTTTTATTAATATTTACTAATTTTTTATTCACTAATAGTTACTAATTTTTTTTAGTCACTAATTTCATTTTTCCTATAGTATTTCTAAATTAATTAATCAGTAACAATTGTAGTAATCATAAAGATTCGAAATAAGGTTATTGGCCACAATTGATTTTCAAGAAACAAAGGAACTCTCTTTCATAGTTTAATTAATATTTATTTTGTTGTTCTTTTCTTTATAAAGAATAAATTGGGGTTGTTCTTACCCTTTTTTTCATTTTTCCTTTTTAAAATTTTTTTAGCCCACTTTTATTATTAGATTAGTTAAAAAATATTATCTCAATTTAAATTTTTTTTTTAATATTAGTTAAAAAAAAGGCTCTCTTAAAAAAGAAAGAAAGAAGTACTAGTTACATTAAAGGCATTTTTTATTTTGATACATACTATCCAATATGACTCTAGTCTCTAGTGGTCCAAAGCAGAGTCCAACAAAATTATCACACACCCAAAATGATTACTCAAACTAAAGAAGAAACAAAAGATTGTATTACAACCAGTCTGACAAACAATCACTCAATGTCACTCTCAATGACCTAAGGTAGCCAAAAGCAGTACTTACAAGCCCCAAAAGAATTTCTGAAACAATCTTCAAATCAATAGATATAATGTGGCCTATATAGTATGATATCAACCTAGTAGAATTTCATCACCAGACATCCCATTGCAAACAGCAAAACAGAGGCCGAGACACCATAAGAAGGCGCGGCAGCCGATGGAGTCAGCGATGAGCGGCTTCCTGTAGTTACTGTCGGAGTTTCGGAGCCGCCTGTTGTTATTGACGGAGTTAAGAGTGGTGTCGTGTCGGATTGGGGGGAGAGCGCAGGCGAAACGGGCTCAGCGTCAGAAGAGGTTGCTTAAAAACAAATAAACAATAGAGAAAATTCGGTACATGATAAGTAAAAAAAAATCAAAACTGAGATTAGATATAACGTGTCAGTGTTTAAATGAGCAATCTTATTTAACCGTATAAGATTATAACTTTGCTACTAACAAAACACTAGGACCCAGTCTAAAAATTACACTATATACTAAATTAAGGCCCATAGTTTTGTGAATAGCAAGATTATAATTCCACGGGAATGAACAGGATTTTTCTGTTTAAATATACCTGTAGGACTGGGACTAGAATTAGCGCTAGCAGATGGTGAAGCTCCAGGAGAGAGAGTTGGCCCAAGAGATGCAAGACCTGCCAATAACAAAAATCAGTTGGTCAATATTAAAAAAAAAAAAAGAAAAGAAAGAAACACAAGGAAGTGTGATACAAAACATCAAAAAATTTCTCATGTTTATGTGTCAAAATTCGAGTTTCATAAAAGTAAATTATTATATTGTCACAACTTTTTTAATCCCTAACAAGTTAAGTAGTAGTTTTCTTATGTGTAATGTTAGTTTCTTTTTTACGATGAGTATTACTTTTTATTAAAAAAAAAAAAAAATTGTTCGAAAGGACGGTGCAAAATTATATGTTTACCTGGGGCAGGAAGTGGTGCACCAGTTGCTGCAAAATGTAGAGAATTTTTACAGATTAGTACACAGATATAAAAAAAAAGGCAATAGAGAAAGTAGCTCAAATAACATGGTATATCTATTATATATGCATATGAAAGTGTTTGACAAATTTTACATTTGCACTGGACAGGGACGCCAGGCATGTTGCAGGCCCTAGGGAGGGAGATGGCAAGAGAGCGGTTGATCGGGACTTGGAAAGGAATTCTTCCGGTGACAATGAGGCAGAAGCAGTCCATGCCTGAGCCGGTGAGGGTTTTAAGGGCATTGCAACAGTCTGAAGTTGGGAGAGTGCCATTGGCGCTACTGTTTGTCACAAAGTTCAAGCAAGGCATGAAGCTTGTGATCATCGAGGTGCTGCAGGGCGTGCTCACTTGGGCATAAGCCGGCATGATTAGGACCATGGCCACGGCTAGCAAAGCCGTTATGAGGTGAGGAAAAGGCATCGAGATCTCCATATTTGAAGTGGCTTTGTGTGGTCTAGGAGTTGGATCTTGTGTAAAACTTGTTGATGTAAAGAAGGCCTTTTTTTTTTCTGTGTCATGAGAAGTAAGAAGGAGATTTGTAGGAGGTTTTGTTTTGTGTTCTGGAGAGTATAGAGGATAAGGGGATTTTTATAGAAGGAAGGACTAAGAAGAGAAGTGAAGAAACTTATAGTTGCTTAGGTGAAATTGAAGTTGGTTTTGGAGCTCAACTACCTTTAACAAACTTTTATGAAAAGGAGTTTTTTTTTTTTTTTAATTAGGTTATTAGAGTGGCGTCTTGTGACATTTGTGGAGCCCATTTTGGCCAAGTGTTCTAGCTGATCTTGTGGTTTTTGGTACTTCCAAGAAAGATGTCGTGTCACTTTGTGGTTGGCTAAGAGCTAAAGTTAGAAGCTAGTAATTCATGTGCCTTAGAGTACCAAAACTAATTAAGGAGATAAATTATTGTCTTGGATATCAGAATTTTGTCTAACAAGTCTTGGACCTTTAGGTTGGCATGTGGCTTTTAATTCCACTCCTATACATTTATTACTTGTTTCTCATTAGTCTAGTGTCCTTTAATAGTTGAACTAACCAAAGGACTGACACAAAAGCAATCCAAATGTACCAAACCTAGAGTAGTTTCAATTAGGTTAATGATGATTCTACAAGCTCGTTAATCATAAATTATTGGGTTGATTTGTTTTACAACACTAACAAAAAAGTATTTCATAAATAACTCTGGTTTTGATCATGTTTTTTTATGTCATTGTCACGTTAGTAATTACAATAATCAACCATAATTATTAGAATAATATGATGTGATAGTAACACAAAAAAAGAGTTAAAACTGATATTATTCACGGCATACTTTTTTTAGGTGATAAATAAAAAAATTAAATCTAAACCATTTCATTCTTCTCTCTATAGAAAATTCAATAGAAATTTGGTTACATGAAGGGTCACTTGTCATTTTCATGGGGTTGTTGGTAGGTATGCAAATTATTTCCCTATGATTAAGAAGATTGGTAAGATGACTTAAGCATGAATGATCAAATCCAATATGGCCCTTTACCACCTTGAAATGGCACTTTGCAATATCATTGCAATAGGTGCAAAAAATAACAACCTCATGTAGCATTTTTCTAGTTTACCAAATATGTCTTTGGAGAGCTTTAAAAACCAAATGACAAAATTAAATTCTTTCAATATAAATCCTCTTCCATTTCCATTGAGGCCCACAACATAAATAAATTAACACGTTAGTCCCTTCACTAGAATTTTGTTGAAGTTTTGAGGGAATGAAGTCCAAAGTGACCAACATGTCTCTTGCAATGCTGGTCCTACTGACCATGCTTTGGAACAGTTCAACGGCACAATCAAGCTGCACCAATGTGCTAATCACCATGGCCCCTTACTTAAGCTATGTGACAGGCAGTTCATTGACCCCGACGTCATCATGCTGCTCCCAACTAGCTAGAGTCGTGCCGAGACAGCCGCGGTGTCTTTGTACCACCCTCAATGGCGGCGGCGCATCATTGGGCATTACTATCAACCAGACGCTTGCTCTTGCACTGCCTGCTGCTTGAAATGTGAAAACTCCACGGGTCAGCGACTGTGGCGGTAAAGTTCAATTTATGCTTTTTTTCTGAAATTGGATTAAGTTAAAATGATAGAGAAGATCCTGTGGCTTAGTATTGATATGGGATTGATGCTATTAATTTGACTAGGTGCGGCATCCCCTGCTGGGTCTCCTGAAGGCTTACCAGGTAACAAACACTTGAAATTAAACTAGCTCCCTCTTTGATATCTCTATTTTTTAATAATAATCTACTGATTTTATGCTAAATTTAGTGAAGCTTAAATGGTTCCTAATTCCACATTTTCTTTTTCTTTTTAACTATCCTTTGCCTACTAAACAAAGGCTTGTTTGCTATATTCTCCAGCTTTGTCTAATCACAAATTCAGTTGATCTGTAATGTATTGGCAATTAGTGAGTTGAGCGGCTAAACATTATGCATACCATAATGAGTTCAAATATACATTAGAGATAATTGCATTGTGGTACTTGTTTTTTGTCATAATAGTGAATTAGTATCTCAGTGTTAAGATAATACCAAATAAGTACCTTGTACTTAAAAAACAGCCCACTAAGTACCTTGAGTTCGTTTTAAGACAACAAATTCTTTTCTTCCCTTTTAGTCTAAAAAAATTATTTTTAAAGAAAAAATAAGAACCCACATATTTCCTTAAAAAAAAGCAGAAAGGCCGATTTTTGGTTTCTTATGTTTTCCCATATTAAAATTTTATGTAGAAATTAATTTGTAGTTTTATTGAAAATGCGCAAAGGAACTAAAAGTCTTAAAAATAGACACAGAATACTTAAAAGTCTTTTTCAAAAAAAAAAAAAAAAAAGTATAAGCTACCTGATTTGGTTTTTTAATCCATAAAGTATATCCATCCAATATTCAATAAAACATATCCAACTAGAATGTAATTTTTTTTCTACATGAACCAGAACATTTTTCTGATTGGCATTTAAGGGCCAATCTCCACATCACAAGCCTATAATGAAATTATTTCCCCTTTAGAAAGAAAAAAAAATCCTAGGAAGCCTAAGCATTAAATTAGAGGCTAAACTCTACACAAAATAATTTGCCTTAACAACTTCATATTATTTTGACGTGTGACTTGTTGAGCAGGATCTTCAACAATTTCATTGACTGGGTGAGCTCTGCCACCATTATGAATGTGCCACTTCACTTTCTTCTCTTAGTGCTGCTCTTCATATCATATGCTTCCACTAGCAGCAGCTTCTGATCGGTTCAATTTCTTTGGAAAAATGTTGGAATATATGCACTACTATTTGGGTTCTTACTTGTCACTATTCTGTACAGTTGTGTGTAATTTACTCTTTTATATGAAGTTTGTATTGGGTTTGCTTTACATTATATGAATGTATTTGATACGATGGTTAGAAGTTAGAACCGTAAATATTACATAATGTGAAAATTTTATATTGTAACAACTTTTTACTTTTTGTTGTAGCATATAAAAGCTTTACAGTGTTTTTAACTAAAAAAGTTGGTTAGAATCAACTTTGTCAAACAAGCTATTAATTGTTTGTGAGGTTTGTTTAATATACCTATACATGTTAGTAAAAAAGATGTTGAAACATCTTGTGATGGAATAGTGTCTTTTTTCTGCCCCTTATTATTTTAACATCTTCATGAAGGTTTTGTTTTTGTTTCTTATTCTTTTTCTTCTTCTTCTTTTTCTCCTTCTTTTTTTTTTTTTAAATAGCCTTTAGAGTTTACTACTCGACAAAGAAAAGAAAAGAAAAAGTCTTAAGAAGATTATACTGAACCTGATTATTCTACTTCCTTTATTTCTTTTTGAATAAATGCTTTATTTCTTCTTAATAAACAACCAATTAAATCATGGGTGAAATGTATGCTTTTTTTTTTTTTCCCCAAAACCAATTCCCTTTTGATTTGGATTTATATAATTCTATATACGGTCCATATTGAAATGTGTGTGATTGCAACTAGTATAACACCATAAAATGAGAAACGGTGTGTCATGGCCAGGCAAATGGTATAATTTTCTTCTCCCATTTTGTCACGTTGGAGTTGTTACGAAAATAATGCAATAGAAATAAAAAATAAGAACACATAGATTTATATGAATACTCAAGATGTAAAAAAACTACGGGTAAATGAGAAAAAATCATTAAACTCGAAAACAATTACAAGGCAGTGGCAATTAGAGCGGCTAAAAGATATCAAACCTTAACGCAATATATCATATATATACAGGCATAAACAAAACCTTAATATGTGATATAACCAAATGGCCCCACAACTTAAAATCAATAGCCAAAAACGCAAAGGTTCATAGGGTCAAACCAAACTAAATTCGAGTCACTATACTCTAACAAAAGTATCAATTTCAGAGGTGCATTAGCTTATACAATAGGGTCGAGGTCCAGTGCTTCAATGCGTATTGATGATGAATTTTTTAAAATTTTTATGTGCTTAATTTGGCGACCCCTATCACGCAATTAAAATGAAAATGGGAATTTGGAGCCCTCATATTCTTTTTAGCATTCTTTCATGGCATTACCAATTGAGTTATTCTAGATACTTATAGAAATATTCGTTAAAGGTTCTAGCAATGAGCCCTACCTCTTAACAAGAAGGATGTTACTTCATATCTATCGATTGTACTAGTAGTCAACATATGTCCTAAATCTGCTAGCGATTAACAAACATTAAGACATGATCCCATGTTAGGAACAAATCTTGACATTTAAAACCCTAATACTCGAACCTAATACTACAAATAGAACCATAGTAATCTCTTATGTACCATTAAGCCATTGCACATGGTGATTTTGAATCCGCTCATGTACGCGTTATAAAACTAAAAAAAGAGGTAAAATCATGAGTGAACTAGCTACCTAAACATTTATCCTCCATTTTCACATATCACAAATACTTTCTATGAACTATTAGGTTGTTTGCTTGCCACCTAAACGTAAAACGTTTGAAATAACGTATTGATCACATTGAAAAAGAATTTGACAAAGCATCTTCATTTTTTGAAACTCACCCAACGTGATTGAAGTAGAACAAAACACTTCAAAAACCCTCAAATAATGCTTGTTGAGAATGTAAATCAGCACCCATCAAGTTTTTACCTTGTGTGATAGTTTCTATCCAAAAGCGAAAACAAATAACTTAAAAACCAAAAAAAAAAAAATGAAAAGCCTGATAAAAACATTTTCTCAAAGAAGACCACCAAATACTATAATTCTTGACCATGGATCCTTATGATAATCTATTACCGCTAGACCATCTCATTTAATAAGAGCGAAAATTTATTTTTTTCATGATAATCGCTTCAAGTTGGTGACACTCAAATCTCTTTTAACTCTCCTTTGAAAAAAAGTGAATTGGGCAACACTCCCAGATTCTTGATCATAGCTGCTTCATAATTGAGGGAATAGAGAAAATTTTATTGTTATTCCACTAATCAATTCTCATTAGGTACAGCCCCTTTTATACACGGTAATTCAACTTGTAAAGAGAGAAAAAAAAAATTAGCCTAACAAATAGCCTAACAATTAGTAATAGCTAGAAATCAGGGTCAAACAAATCAGCCCTTAATCTCAGGAAAATCAGGGTCAAACAAATCAGCCCTTAATCTCACGAAATCAGGGTCAAACAAATCAGCCCTTAATATCAGCAAATCTAACTGTACACAATATTCTACAATATTCTACAATAATCAACGTCTGTGCTCAAATGTTACTGATCATAAATACAGAACAAGTACTTGTGGGGAAAGTGATCAGAGAGACTCGGTAATTTTGGTTGGGAAGGCTCACAGAGAGGTGTCAAATGTTACCCAAGATTCCTCAACAAATCATAAGCTTAAAAGTCAATTTTTTTCTTGCGTCTGAAGCAACCAAGAGGGACAGATGTCATCGTCACTAAAGAGCCATGCAACATTTTGGAAAGGGCAAGTGTACCACCTTCTATCTACCTGCTTCAGATTTTTAAACTTCATTCATCCTTTCCTTCCTTTTATTTGGGAACCTTCTGCAGTAGGGCCATCAATAATGCAAGTTTTAAAACCTTTAAATCTGGCCAAAAATCATCTTTTATTATAAATTTAATGGCTGAGAAACAAATATCTACCGATTGGTTACTTTTTCAATACCTATCAAAGAAATTTTTTTTTAGATTCTAAAAACTTCATACAACCAATTTGTGGGAAAGTTGAATTGCAAAGAGTTCAAGGGTTCATTTGTTTTCTGTATTCCAATGAGCTCTCTGGATTCAAATCATTAGGAATCCTTTGAATACATGTTTGTTTCTTTCTAAAATTCAAATCAAATGAGTCTTTTAAATCTAAGTTTTTAGAGTTCTAACAGCTTGAGACTGGGATATGTTTACTACAATATAAACTGAAATTCTCTTTCTTATATTTGAGGAAAAAAATCATGACTTTCTCACTTAATATTTGATTGAGTAGATTCTTTCTTCATTGCATTTCTAATGAAAAGATAAATAAATTAAGATACATATTGCATATTTTTAAGATCATAAATATTAAGATTTTATTTGATCTATTAATAAATAAAAAACTTTTTTCACTACCTCTCGAAACACAAATTTCAATTTTATTCTATATTCAAATGTACATCTAAACATCAATTCGAATAGCAATTTAAATCACTAATTCAAATCACACAACTCAAATAAAAATAATCCAAATCCACATAATTTGAATCTATGAACCAAACGGACCCCAAAGCACTTATGCAATGTTTTCTTCAATACAAATTTCTATAAAAAGTCTCCAACATTTGAATTCCCTGAAATTTTTCATTCTTTTCTTCTTCTTCTTCTTCTTGTTCTTTTTTTCTTTTTCTTTTTCTTTTTTTTTTTTTTTTTTTTTTTTTTTTGCTATTTTTTCTCCAATTAGAAGTTGGCCACCCGCATAGCCGACCTTTAGAAAAGTATATTTTTATCCTGCCACAAGCTTAGTAACCAAAAAAAAAAATTTCAAATCTCCTTTGTATGAATACCACTGCCTTAAGCTTATTAACAAGTTCTCGTTAGCATAGTAGGAAAAGTTGGCCACCCACATAACCTATCATTCATTTGTCACTTTCTTCCCTTTTCCCCCCTATAAAAACAACACATAGTCTCTTCCCCTTCTCAACCACTGCAATCAAAACCAAAAACACCAAATCAAGAACATTAATCTAACAGGTG
>CAMOHE010053029.1:0-91297 GCA_946598075.1 Artocarpus hirsutus | reverse complement strand
GTGCACATCAAGAGTGTGAACGTGATCGAACAAATTCTTCTAGTCTATCCCACACCTCCAACGCTGCAGCTCTATCTTGATGCCGCTTATTCTTACTAATCTACACATTTGGAAATCAAAATGCATACCACCATTTAAAGTCGAAGACACAGACACAAACTAGAAAGCAGCAAAATTCAATAAAACTAGCATCAAGGAAGCAGCTCCAAAGGGGGACAAAAAAATGCTCACCGAAATGATCTTTACATTCCATTGTTTCACATTCTTTGCAGATTCTATACTGTCGTCTTCAAAACGCATGTAAAATCCCCTAACTGCATCACATATAAATTGCTGAAATTAGCTGGAATGTGGCTTCAATACATATACAAATTCAGCTTATAAAACTTTATCTCTTATACACACTTCCTTAATAATCCTATTCTTCAAGAACCCAGACAAGCAAAGGCAGTTACAAAAATACCCAATTTTGAAAACCAGCACCCCAACAAAATCCTGTTCCTATAACTCCAAAATTCACTTCTATTTTTAAAATCTCAACATGGTCCTCAAAAGGACAGTCGCAAATTAGCTACAACTTTCACAAGGTATTCTCCATAATTTAAATTGTGAACCTTGTTTGCACATTTCATCAATGCAACTAAATAGTCCCTTATCCTATAAAAACCGAGGCAAGAAAAAGCAGTTACTCATATCCCAATTATAAAAACCAACACCCAAATGATACAATCGCATTCCTAAACTCCAAAATTTAATTACTATGGTTGAAATGTCAAACTTAGCTAGAACGAGGTTTCAATCCAAATTCAGACTATAATACCTTGTGTCTGAATCCAACAAAAAGTTCCATATCCTTCCAAAACCAAGAGAACCAAACCAATCACTCAATACAAACAATGCACAACCAAAAAACACAACCCAAATAAAATAAAATAAAATAAACCAGATAAATTACTCGATTCCCAAGCTCCAATATTCATTTGGTCAATTCCAGAAACCAATACCCAGATGGCAAAATTCAGCTCCCAAGCTCGAAATTCACTTACTTTTATTGAAGATCTCCACATGGTCCTTGAAAGGCCAGTCCTTGAATTGCCACTCCTTCCCCAACACGAAAACCGCCACAACCCGATCCCAGTCCTCCGCCTTCAAAGTGGAGGGCTTGTCCCTAACCTCATAGGCAGTGACCACCCTATCCCTATCCCTACTGAACTTCTTCTGCACCGTCACGCAGTCCGGCTTCGGACCCTTCATCTGCTTCACCTTCACATCCGTCGGTATGAAAACCCCATCCTCCAGAAACTCCTTCACGTTGTAGATCGTGATCAGCGTCTGAAACGCGCTTGGCACCAGGATTATCGGCACTCCCTCTCCGATCTTCCCTCCCTTCAAATGCATCATCTTCGGCTTCGACGCCGAATCGTAAGCCGAATCGTCTCCGTACCCTCCTCCTGCCATCCCCCTCTCGTCGGCGCTCATCAGCCTGCTCTTCGCGACCAGCCCGTCCTTCCTCTGCTGCGACTCCGCCCTCTGCCGCTCCTCCTCCCTCCTCACCGACGCCGTCAGGACGGCGTGGAAGTTCCTCCCTTTGCACTCCAGCAACGCCTCCCGATCCTTCAATGGCCTCTCGCTAGCCCTAATCATCGCCATGAAATCCACCACCTTCTCCGGCTCCCCATCGAAAACCCTAGCTCGATCGTCGGCCAACCCAGGCTCGACGGCGTCGTTCAAAACGGCGTCGTCGGGGCGGTACTCGTCAACAGAGGAAGGGAGAGGAGGTGGATCGGGGAACCTAGGGTTCTGAGGGACGAGGAATTCGATGGAGTCGGAGGTGGAGACTTTGCCGCTGAGGTAATCGAGGAGGGGCTTCCGGTCGATGAAGGTGACGGCGGGGATCCCCTGGATGCGGGCGTTCTGGAGGTACTCGGTGTGCTTGGCGTGGTGGTTCTTGATGTAGTAGACTAGGGTTTCGAGTGTGTAGAGGTTGCCTTGCTTGGACCGGAAGGCGGTCGGGGCGGAGCAAGGGAAGGAGTAGTCCGAGCCGAACCGGAACTCGTCGTTGAACCGGGAGATCTTGTCAAGCTCGCCGCGGATGGTGAAGTCGCGAAGGGCAGAGAGAGGGTCCATGGATGGATGGCCGATGGGCGGTGGAGGAGGGGTAGTGGGTGTAAATTTGAAGATGTTGAAAGGGTATTTTGGGGATGAAGGGCGGGAGAGAGAAAGCTAGAGAGAGAGTTGGGAAAGTGAGGATTCGATACTCGAGACTTGGAGAGTGGAAAAGAGTAGTTAAGTCCATGATTTGACTGAGCACAAAAAAAATAAATAAAATTAAAGCCCGCGATACGGGTTCCGACACGCCACTGCAACGTAAATTGCGGCTTAAAATTTATCCAAAGGTGACTTATGAAAAAATTAGATGTTTAGAAATTAAAGCGTGTTTATTTTTATTGTAATATATAAATATTTTATATTATAATAATTTTTTTTATTATTATAATATATAAAAATTTTACATTATTTATAACTAAAAAAAAATTTAAACCATTAATATTAAACACCATCTAAGTTAAAACATAAATATCATAATATGTAAAAAAAACTATAATTGTTGAAACTTAATTTCCAAATCCAAACCCTCTAAATAACAAGTTTGATGAGTAGCTTAAAAAGGACAGTTTTTTAAAACGACGAATTAACATTGATAAATCTACAAACGACAATGTGCAAATTAAGCTACAACAAATCAAGGGACAAGATTTTCCAAGCGACAATGATTCCGACAAACTTCAAATCCTTTGACAAACCAAACATATAAACATCATTCGAGAAACGACGACATCTTTATAAACCACAAATATAAAAGCGTTTCACATCTAAACAGCTACATGCAGAAAACCACATAACTTACAAAAAAGATATCAAACACGAACGACATTGTTTTGTAAAGTATTTGATAAATATGATTAAAACTATGGTTATTAAATAATATAAAGTTTTCACATATTATTATAAAAAATATAAAAACTCTTGTATATTGTTGATGCTTACCGTGTTTCAGCGTCGTACCAATACCACGTGCGGTGGCGCACAGTGCTCAACTCTTCTCTGTTCGCCTCTGCCTGGACTGGTTGACCTGCAACAAAAGGAGGGACGCCTCGGAGGCGAGTTGGTTAGTAAACAAGACGAGAGCTCTCTGATGCTCAAGGCAGGAAGTGCTCGACAGAGGTCGGGAACAAGTTAGTTGGAAAAGAGCTTGCTTTTAGAATGCAATAAATGCATCTTATTTATAGGTTACCACTTGGACCGGGTGTTAGGTGAGTTTTGCCCATAACCTGAATATCACATCATGGCGTGTCAAATGGTAAACGACAAGTGTCGTGTCCCTCTGTCGGTGGATGAGCTCGTATCCGACGGTGAGTTATTTGTCATTTGTTGGCCAAGGATAGTGAGTAGTAGCCTACTTCAGAATGATGATAGTCCGACCCAAGTTGACATTGAGTCCAAGGAGGCACCCTGGAGAGGTGCAGCCCGAAGGAGCCCTGAGGAGTACCTCGGATAATGTATCAAGCGTAATCGGGGTAAGTAATGAGTTTCACGTACCTTTATCGAGCTGAGTGGCTGACTACTTGGAATTTAGCTCATCGACGGTGACGCCGAGCTCACCCTCAACATATATTATAATATTTTAAACTATAGTTTTAAGCACATTTTTTAAACACTTATGGCAGGCTTTTTTAAAGCGCTGCCTTTGTATTTTGATAATTCAATCTTAAAATAGATAAAATAAATGGCAACTGGCCCCGTATTTTAAAATGTGTGGCAAAACACCCTAATAGCTCACACGTGACCTTCACCTAAAGCATATTTTGGTCATTTAAAAAATACAAAAATTACGGGAGAAAAAATTTCATGATTGCCTCCAACACAGCAATGAAGATCCAAATCGCTAATGATGTGCATTGCGGATTCCCAAGGTTACCAAAATGTGTGCGCATTCCATCCGAAAACGTTATTTGCAATGAACTATAAATACATCAGGTGTGTCTAGGAAATCAGCCGAGGAATTCCGTTGGAATTAAAGTTAGAACTTAAACATTAAATATTATAGTATGTGAAAGTTTTATATTATAATAACTAATATAACATGTGAGAGTTTTATATTGTAGTAAGTTGAAACTTAAAAATTCTAACTTGTTTCTCAAATAAAGCAATTATTTTCATATTTTTTAATATTAAATATAATTAAAAAATTAAGTTGGGTGGCCTTTTTAATGGTCTCTTTAAAATAAATAACCATAACTTTTTTTAAATTAGACAAATAGACATTTATCAATGATAAACTGAGTTAATTTGATAAACTCATCGAATTTATCAGTATTAGACTTAATAAACTTAAGATTATCACTAATAACAGTCATTTATTTAATTTAAAAAAATTAAAATCATGTATTTTAAAAATACTTTTGAAAAGTTCATTTACCTCTACATCTTAATATAATTTTGACAGTAATGTAACATTGAAGATGGTTTTGCTAGAGCAGAAGTTTTTATAATGGCCAAATATTATGGTAAAGACATTGCTTGACAGAAGAAAACGTTCCGGTTAAGGACTGATGATTAAAAACGACAATATATATATACACATTCGGCTTCTGAACGACACTGCTTCTTACAGACTTCTGGAGAAAGGCAAGTAACCCATGAGACAATGGCGGAGACAAAACAACATACGACAAGAACTTTGCAACCTAAATAGATAAGTCTCTATCAAACTATGATAAATAAAACAAAAAAAAAAATACAACAAAAAATAAAAGCAAAAACATGTTATCAACTTTCAAATTAAAGAAACGACAATAAGAAATCAATTTCCAAGGGTATTTGGAAGAGTAGTGGGAACCGTTGGTTAGAACTATTTTTACTGTAGCATACAAAAACTTTACACTGTAACAATTTTATTTATTTATTACTATAGCATGTGAGAGCTTTACACCTTTATAACTGAGTTTATGGTGGAAAGTTCCCACCACTCAGCCAAACAGCCAGGTACACTAAAGGACAAAAGAAAGTGAAGAAAATGAATTAGAAACCAAAATAACTCCATAAATGCGCCTAAAAAAAAAAACTGCACAAACGACAAAAACTTTTTAAGAATACGACAGAAAATTTAAGAAGCGATGGCCTTTTTTTATATTGGATGTATTGCAGGCTTAACTTTGTCCTTGCTTTTCAATGGCAATCCATGGCAGATTTCAAAGGATAAAGAAAATAAAAAGCACAACTTTTTCAAGGTAAAAATAAAAAGTTGAAAAGACGTAAATCTAACTTAACAAAAACACATCCAAAACAATTGATCATGATCAAGATCTTTTATATTGCAATTGATATGAACAAATCACAATGAAAGCTACGTCATATTGTCACTATATTTCATCACCAAAACAATTCAATTACCCAACTTTACTAGGACTCCAAATAATGTAGTACCAAAATAGACCTAAAAATGTATCTAATCTGACACAAGAACATCAAGATCATGAAGTGGGTGACACATTAGAGAGCAAACTATACATGACCATGTCCCTAGTTTTACCCTTTACAATATGGTACTTTTTAAGAACACCTTCTCTCTCAAAGCCAGCCTTTTCAAGAACCCTTTGGGAAGCCACATTATCCACATCCACAAGAGCCTCAAGCCTCTCCAAATGTGGCCACTCCCAAAAGATGGCATTGCTCACCAACTTCACAACATGTGTGGCAATCCCTTTGTTCCAATAATCCGTTCCCAATGCGTAGCCAATCTCGGCCCTACACCTGTCATTGCCTGAATTACTGGTCACCGAGATGTTCCCTATTGACTTGTCGTCAAGACAAATTGACATGAACCAAGGATGGTAAAACATCCTGTACCCAAGTGACTCCAAGGCTCGTTCTTTGCTCATGTCGGGCTCCAAGTTGCAGAAACGACACATTTTTTCGTCGCGGTTCCATGAGATGAAATCGTCCAAGTCCGACGGTTTGAATGGCCGGAGAGAAATCCGACCGAGATCAAGGCGGTCTTCTGCAGGGTGGTTAGAGCTTCCTTCCATTTTTAGTTTGCTTAGCCAAAAAAAAAAAAAAAATTCCAGCAATTAAGATAAAGTACTAGGTGGGATTAAACACAGACAAATATATTTTCTGAGACCAATTACATACCTTTCTTGTTACTTTCTTGAGACCCAAGTAATCGATCAAATTCCCAGAATTTGCTGAGAATGAATGAAGACTATCTAAAAGATCTCCTTCTTGATGCACTTCTATCTTTCTTGATTCCTTTGTCTTCTGTTTCCTCTTTCTCTTTTCTTCTTCTTCTTCTTCTTCTTTCTGTTTTCTAGCAGGAACAGCTAAAAATGGATTTTTCTTTTTTTTCCCGTTGAAGATTGAATAAAGCAAAGAAATGTTTCTGATTTAGACTCTTAGTCTGTCTGAGGTAGATATCAATAAGTAACCAATGTCCACTACCGCTAATTGTAACACTAATTAAACGCCCCATTTTATTATATCCAATTTTAGGCTCTAATTTCTCTTTCCCATAACAAAACACTCGTTTAATCTTTGTTGCAGTAAAAAATTAGTGTTTTTCATTATTTTTAGTGTTTTTAATTATTTTTATTAGGAAAAAAATCATATTGATGTGCTGTCACACTTAGAGGAACTTATTATTAGCATTGTTGACTCAATATAAGCAATTGATTTTTTCTTTTTTTTGGCCATTCTACAACTTCTAAATAATTTCTTTTACCCAAATTTACTCCAATTACTATTTTTTTTTTTATTTATTTTACTGCCTAAATATTTGAGGAGGTGAACTTCCCCGAATTTGATAGTAGACATGCAGGGAATATTTTAAAGATAATTTACGAAATTAAGAAATGCAAAGAATTATGGTTTCTACCTGAATGGGGAACAACATCCCTTCATATTTTAATTATTTCTTTCTCTCCTTCCTTTCCAAATCAAAGTAATAACAAGTTTGAATTAGTCCTGAAATTGGTCTGATCTCACTTTATTAAATTGTGGCAAACATTTTTTACTTATTATAAAAACGGACCTATTTTACTTTTTAAAAAAACCACAAAAATACCGTTCCTCCTCGTAGGGTTGGAACCATGCTACTTATAGAAATATAAGCTCTAGTCTAGTATGTAGTATGCTTTTTAGACTGGTTTTTACTATTTTGTTAATAACTAGATTATAATCTATGAGTTAAATAAAATTGCTTAAAAACCCATGCTTTCCTATTATTAATTTGGTTTTCCAATTGCAATCAACTTCCGAACGACATTGTTCCTACGACGTCAAAAATCTAAAAAAGAAAACGACATGTAAACGAAAAAAGGCCTTAAAAATGATGCAATAGGCATTGTTAGATACGACAACAACTTTAGAGCAAACAGAGCGACACTAAAGCGACACTAACATTCCAAACTAAAAAAAAGTTCAGAAACGACAAGGACGGTTTCAAACGACATCAAATTTAACAAACGACAACATCCATTGTATCAAGTGCATTGCAGGTTCTACTTTGTTCTTGCCTTTGAAAGTAGCTTCTCAAGCCCAAAATACGTTAATAACATACTGTAGCATAATGACAAACTAAGTAAAGGAAGATTTATTTCAAGCAGGGAAAATTAAAGAGAGTTTTTATGCAGCATAAATAAACACAACTTTTAACAATATAGTATGATATATAATTTTCTAAGAACTAAATGATCCATTAGCGTTAACACTTAGGGACATATATAAATCTCAGCCTCCAAACTCACATAAACCTATTTCATTAGAAATTAATCATACACACAAACTTAAGACTATTTATTTAAATGTCATTGTAGACATATCGAAGTGATAAATCTACTACCGACTTTACTAAAAGATACATAAATCGAATTCCCTACCTCATATTCAAACAAAAAAAAAAAAAAAAACCTATTCGTCTAAGTTTGAGACTCATGCTTGGAAAGAAAACTATACATGATCATATCTCTAGTTTTCCCCTTGAAAATATAATACTTCTTGAGAACACCTTCTCTTTCAAAACCAGCCTTTTCAAGAACCCTTTGAGAAGCCACATTTTCCACATCCACAAGAGCTTCAAGCCTCTCCAGATGTGGCCACTCCCAAAAAATGGCATTGGCCACCAGCTTCACAGCATACGTGGCAATCCCTTTGTTCCAATAATCTGACCCCAAGGCGTAGCCAATCTCAGCCCTACACCTGTCATTACCAGAATTACCCGTCACCGAAATATCACCAATTGACTTGTCATCAAGGCATATTGACTTGTACCATGGACGGCAAAAAATGTTGTTCTTGAGCAACTCCAAGCCTTTTTCTTTGCTCATGTGGGGTTCCCAACTGCAAAAACGACACACTTTTTCGTCACTGGCCCACGTCGTGAAGTCGTCGACGTCGGAGAGATCGAACGGCCGGAGAGAAATCCTGTTGAGATCAAGATCATGACAATCTTGATCTTCTTGATCTCCACCAGCCACACTAGAGTTTCTTTCTTCTTGCACTTCTTCCATTTTTGTGGCTTTAATGAGAAACTAAAAGAAAAAGTTAATAGTTGTTTTTTGTTTTATGAGAATGCAAAGACATAGGTAACGTCTATTTATACGAACAAGTGCGGTCAAAACAAAGAAGGAAATATATATATTTTTTTCCTTTTATTTCCCACTAACTTGCGTACCTCTTTCTTGATACTTTCTTAAGGCCTAAGGAGTTTTGATCAATTTCTATGAATTTTCTTAAGCCGCTGAGAGTGTGTTGAGATAACAATCCCCTCCAATTATTTATTTATTTATTTTGTTGCAAAAGACTTTCTGTTTTTGTTAGACCGGAGATTTCCACGCGGGTCCTTTTTCTTTTCTTTGTCGTTTTTGGGAAAAGATTCCGCTCACACACCTTTGATTTTTGTAAATATTATGATGATGCCCTCCAAACATATTAAATTATAGTGACACACCCTTAATTATTCGAATTTCCAATGAACAAACTTATTAATAAGTGATATTTCAATTTCACTCTCATAAATGTGTCATGTGGCGTAGCTTTTACTTTCTTAAATTGCCTAAAAAGCCCCTACAATGGTTAATCATTAAAAACAAACAAACAAACAAACAAACAAACACTTCTAGCCACTAAAAATTGCATAATGTGATTACTTTACCCCTGAAAGAGCGTACAACCAACATAGTTCTAGGAGAACTAACCTTTTTTTAATCATATTATCAATTTTTATGAACTAATATTAAATTATCTTTAATGTTTATCTTCTTAAACCTTTCTTTAATTTTTTAAGAAGGTTGTACATCATCATACAAGACTTATTTTTAATGGTTATGTCTCTCATAGTAGTACATCCAAAAAGAGTATATATTAACAACAATTGATGAAATGACGTAATAAAAATTCAACTTCATTAATTATCAGAATTTTTCAACTATCTACTTTATGACAATCGTAACTGTCAGATTTATATGAAACGGCTAACAATAACGATTTTCATTAGAAACATAACTATCGAAACCACACCCTATATATGTATATGTATGTTTGTATAGTTTATGTATATGTATGCATGTTCCAATACTTTTTTTTAGAAGATTATATAGCAAGGGTATAGTTTTGAATCTTTATAGTAGTCAATACATACTATAATTATTAAGAAATAGCAATCTTTATTTTATAAAGAATATTTAAGGATTAAAAAAAAGGTTAATTAATTAATTAATTTATATCATATAAATACAAAAATCGTAAGTATTTATAAGATAAATTATATAACTTAAAATCTTATGCTTTCTTTAAAAAAAAATTATAATTTAAGATTTCATGAGCGATCCTAGATAATTTCGATATATCCTAAATTTAGCAAATTTGATCTAAGACAAATCAAAATTTATGGGTTAAATCTTGTATTCATCAAATTTCGTTACAAGGTAAATCTAGGATTTGCAAGGCCCGGGATGCTCTAAACACTACTTTTTATATTACTTGTTAACTTCAATAACCATAATCTATACTATAGCCGGAGGTGAGACAGAGGCTGCCCTTGTATATCAAAACAAAAAAAGAGGATTTTTGGGGAGTTAAAAAGGACCACAATAAGGTTATTTTAACATTTGCGCCAAGGTTCAAGGTGCCACTATGAGATAATTCATGGTTTTGGGGCCAAAGTAGGATAGTGACTAAAATTTGAGGGCCATCCCTTCTTTATTAACGCGTCACGGATTTTCACTCGGTGGTTTTTGGGTGACATCGAGGTATAAAAGATTTTAAAAAAATGAAAAAAAAAAAAGGTGATTGGGCATAAAAGAAATAAAGAAAAGTTTCGCTTTCATACTTTAATTTTTCTTTTTAATGGCTCATTTTTGCTTTAAACGTTACTCACCTCCTTTCTGACAATATAGATCAGTCAAAATTTAGGTCCTAGACTTTACCATGTCATCACCGTGTACGTTTAGAGGAATAAAAACTCTTTTCATTTGTATCTTGTCAATATGTGGTTTAAATGACACGCATATAAGCAATTTTCTATTTTATGGTAGAAGAGAAAAGTGAAATGAAGTAGGGTGTGGGGAATTTGTGAAAGGATTTTGAGAGTGTCCATTATTTTGCAGGAGAGAAAAGATAAGCCACGTAGCTACAAGCATAATTTAGCAGTAAAATCACATTCGATTTCACCTAAAAAGTAAAAAGTTCAAATCTTTATTTTTTAAGTTCAAAAAAAAAATAAAAAGTAAAAAGTTCAAACCCTTATTTTTAAGTTCAAAAAAAAAAAAAAAAAGATGAGAAATGGGTTTGGAGGAGGGATTTTAAATCCTTTAAATAACTTTGAATTTAAGGTTCGTTTGGTAAATGGATTCGAATTAGTGATTTGATTTGAGTTATATGATTTTAATAAGGATTTAAATTAGTAATTTGAATTGTTATTTAAATTAACGTTTGGATATACATTTAAAAAATGTTTGGTTGGGATACTTTTTCTTTTCTGTAAGAGCTTTTTTGAGATAATTGTTTGGTTGGAATCATTTGTTTGTGACAATGAAAATCAATCCGCTGGTAACATCCCATTTTTTTATTCTTTTTATTTTTTCATACCAACTAATGGGATATGCAGTCTGTCGTTTTTTAATTGGTAAGTACCTAAAAATTGGGATTTTATTACACTACTCGTCCGATTTAATAGTGCGATTGGTTTGATGGTCCTTGAACTTTTGGCAAGTTACAGGCTGTACTTTTTATTTTTTATTTTTTATATTATTTTACAATTAAGTCTTCGGATTGTTGTTACTTGGTGACAACTGTTGTCAAAGTATAGAAAAAAATGGAAAGAAAAGAAAAATATAACAAGGTAAGGAAAATAGGAAAAGAGGAAGATATATATATATATATATATATATATATATTGTTGTGTTAGGTATAGATTCTCCCTTTTCCCTGAAGTATCCCAACCAAACAATCTAATCCTTCCACTATGTCATCCCATTGTTTGTGTTAGTGTTAGTGTACGGTTCCCAAGATCAACACAGTCACCAAAAAAAAAAATTATTAGTCTGTATTATTATTTTGGACCACAACATCATGAATTGTGACATTCACATCCAAGAAAATCACAATAAATTCCTAGTCTCATAGTTTTCCAATCCATCCATGGATTTCTCAAGAATTTCCCTTCGTCCAATCAAGCTCTCAGATGTTGATGACTTCCTCAAATGGGCAGGTGATGATAGAGTCACACGTTATCTTGGGTGGGACACTATTGCCTCAAGGGAAGAGGCCTTGACACACATTGAGAAAGTTGGCACGCCCCACCCATGGTACCCGATCGTATGTTTGGACGACTGTTCGATCGGATACGTTGCAATGAAGCCATATTCAGGCGAGGATAGGTGCCGGGAGCACATTAGCTATGCCGCCAAGGAATAGCTAAAGTGGCAATGAGGATGGCCATCTCTTTGGCTTTTAAAGAGTTGCCTGATTTGGCAAGGCTTGAAACTTTGATGGATGTTGAGAATATAGCTTCCCAAAAGGTGCTTGAAAAGATTGGGTTCCTAAAAGAAAGCTTGTTGAGGAAGTACGGATATTGCAAATGTGAAATCAGAGACATGCTCATCTATAGTGTCTTATCAACCGATAAGATTTAGCGATTTAATGGTGTAGACCATAATTTGCTCTGAAATTTAATCTTATTTTGTTCTAATAAATAAATCTGCCCATTTTCTTTGGGATATCTCAGAATGTACTACTTGTCCAAGGTGCATTTGGTGTGTAATATTGTATTGTATAATTTTATCCAATATAGTGTTTTATTTTGTGTTGTATTAAGATATTACATTACATCGTACCATGCTTGTTTATCATTCAAGTGTTATTCTAAACGATAAAATTTAGGCCTCAACTTTAACCTTGGTCGATCTTAGCCTTAAGACAATTACAACCTAGACCCTAATACCAACCTCATTCTGGACCGATGCCAATGTCGAGGCTAGTGGGTCTAAAATGAAGCTAAACCATGACCCTAGCCCAAACCCAAACACTAACACGTATTATGTCATTAACCCTGACTCATATCTTTGTATGCAAACCTAGCAAAACCAAATACAAATATGACAATTTATAATAAAACCTTATTAATTTGTAAGGTTTTTTCATACCTTTTATAAAAATCACATTTTTTTCACCTTGCCATCTGCATTTCTGTGTAATTTCTCTATAGTACCCAAATTTACACCAATTATATTTTTGTTATTGCCTCCAGACTTAAAACTGTGAACTGAGTTTGCCAGTAGAGTTGCAAAGAATGTGCAAAGACAATATGACAATTGACAAATACAAAGATCTCTGGTTTTATCCGGAATGGGGCTTAGAATTTCACTTATTAATTTATTGTTTCCGCTCTTCTTTCTAAATTATCGCGCCAATAAAAATTTCCTACTTGTGAAACATATCTTAGAAGGTGTTTGACATTCTTAGTTTCAATCGAAACTTTTAGTTGTTACAGTGTGAAACTCTCAAATGTTATAGTATCAATAAAACATAAACTACAATATAAAGCTCTTATATGCTACAATGATTTTAATCAAAATTAATTTAAACCAATATTTGTAAACACCTTATTATTTGTGCAACCTTATTAAGAGACAATTTTATAATTTAGAGAAACTAGAGTTTAAATGGTGTATGATTTTCTCGAATAATCTTTTTCTACTTAAAAATTAACTTAACTCTTATATTGAAAGTAAACCACTATAAATTTTATCTGTGATTGTTTGTTTGTTTATTTGCTTTTTTTTTTTTTTTTCCGATTTTATTGGTCTTAGCAATAAGGAATTAGGACGTTCAATTCTTACCCATTACGATTTAATAATCGGTGGGTCGGGTATGCATGTGTGAGTCATGATTGTTATCTCATTGTTTCTTCTTTTTTTTGAGCGAATTTTGTTTTAGCCTTTCATTTTGATCATCACAAGCATAAACTTCCCCACCTAGCTACTCTAGGTTGGGGGTAGGGCCCGACTGGAAGGTTCTAGGCACCTTTTGATACTTTGTATTTGGAGTATTTTTTTTTAATTTCCTCTGCAGTATTAGGCTTTGACGGTATTTTCCATTCTCCATATATGTATAAAAAGATATAAATAAAATGATTACAATTTAGGTATTCGCTTAATCTTGTTAGGTATAGGTCCGTTTTTTAAAGTATTTAAGGCTCTTTATTTTGCGGGTGTATATGACACCTGGGCTCCAAAGAGGAGATGTAAGAAAAATTACCAATTTGACCCTTAGCTGAAGTATTATATTTGGTTATTTACTAAAATATCTCTTTGGTGAAGAGGGGTAGATTGTTAGAACAGACCATTTGGAAGATATAGTTGAAGGAAATTTATGGTTAGGTTTCATTTGTATACTTGGTGGGCATTCACTTTGTCCTTTTTTCTTTGCTAAAAAAAGGTTCACGCTTTGTCTTCTTTTAATACCTTGGTCAGACAGGCATACACATGCAAGTGAATAATAACACTAAATAGAGAAACAGATATACATACCCTAAATTAGTCTAGGGTTTCTTTTCAATTTTTCTATCTAATGCGTGAAATAGAATTATGTTTTAAGGGAATGGGTAAATTGAGAAGTACAGTAAATAAATTGATATGACAGCGTAATATTCCTTTAAATAGTTTTATTGTTATGGCAAATTTCAATCCCTTTAAATAGTTTTATTGTTATGGCAAATTTCAATCCAAACTCCTTTTTTGTGGCAAATGTTTAAAGTTCTCGCATTTAGAGTATGTTTGACAACACAATTAAAACCAAAGTTTGAACGAATTTACTATAACATGTGAGAACTTTATATTATAGCCTATTTTTATTTTATACAATAACAAATAAGAACTTTACACTATACCAAATGAAACTATATAGTTGAAACCACGTATCCGGTGGGTTTGGTATACATGTGTGAGTCAGTGTTATCCTATTGTTTTTATTTATTATTATTATTATTATTTTTGCAATTCTCTCTCTCATATCTGTTTACATGTCACTTTGGAAAAATCGTTGCAATTTCTAGTTTCAGGTCAATGGTTATTACAGTATCCACTATCCAGCTTCACCTTCAAGTTTTTGGTCCTCGCACGTATAAAGACACAATAACCATTTTTTTCAACACTTCAGTCTTCTTTAATATCTTGGTGAGTCAGATATACACAAGCGAGTAGCGACCCATGAACAATTCCGTTACTGCCTTTAATTCATTGGCATTTATTAACGTAACAAGTCTTGTAATTTACTTTTAGTACCTAATTGTAATCCTCTTACGAAAATGTGAAAGTTTATTAGTAAATCATATGTGAGGTCCAAATTTATATTCTCAATTGTGTTGCACCAAAGCCAAATTGACAATAACTAAGTTTTTGACATGATGGTTATAACCATTGGTTAGAATTATAAATATTGTAGTATGTTAATGCTTTATACTGTAGTAACTTTTTTATTTTTACTACAGCATATAAAAGCTTTATACTGTTACTAATTAAAAAATTAGTTAGAACCAACTAATGTCCTCCAACAACAAATCTTCAATTCTTCAATAAAGAAACAGATATTTCATTCCTACATTATATGACTTAATGGGCGCAAACTATATAGCAATTAAGTTTGAGAATCAGTAGAAAGCAAGCTAAAGATGACCATGTCCCTAGTTTTCCCCTTGAGCATAAAATACTTCCTAAGAACATCTTCCCTTTGAAGCCCAACGTTTTCAAGCACCCTTTGAGACCCCGGAATTTCGACATCGACTAGAGCTTCAAGTCTCTCCAAATGTGGCCAATCTTTGAAAATAGTCTCAGCCACCATTCTCACAGCCTGTGTGGCAATCCCTTTGCCCCAATACTTGGACCCCAGAACATAGCCAAGTTCCCCTCTAAACCAGTCATTGCCCGAATTTGTGGTCACCAAAATGGCCCCAATCGGCTTGTCACCAAGGCAAATTGCCCTGAACAATGGGTGAGGGATAACCTTATCCTTTATGTAGTTCATCCCTTCTTCTCTGCCGGTGTAAGGCTCCCAAGTGCAAAAATGTGTCATCTTTTCTTCCGTGGCCCACAGCCTGAAATCGTCTATGTCGGACGGGTCCAACGGCTGGAGGGAGATCTTATGATCACCACATGATTCATTTCCATGATGATTTGGATATTTGCAGGCACCTTCCTCCACGATCCGCCAGCTTTTAGCACTACGGTCGGCTAATATATAAGCCTTGATGAGAGAAAAAATGTGAGACAGAAGGAAGATATTATGGGAAGAAATTACATAGAATTTGAGTTTATATATACATACACACAAGCTATGAGGTCACAAGAAATTGCCTGGAAGCAAGGTTTGAGATGAAGTTACGCTAGATAGGTTGTGAGCACAAGCAGTCATGGTCACTTTTGTGTTTTATGGAGTATACATGGAAGAGTTTTCAATTGTTACTTTTTTTTTAACCATCTATGAATGCAGACAAAATCATAAAAATATGTATTTGTTTTAATTGTATTTAATAATGTGACAATTTATATTGCGTGTTATAGCAAAATAATAGCTGCCATGGTTGACCAATATTATAGCAGTCAGAAGACAAGTTATAAGCAGTGGAGACTTACATCAAATCTTGTGGACGAAAGAATTTGACCGAGGAGGGAATTGGTCATTGGAAATTATGCCTCTCCAAGCATAATTCACCTAAACACATGATTTTGGGGCCATTTGATTGGTGGTTAGACATCGTTTACAAGATTTTAGGTTCGAGTCAGTCTTCCCATAATAGATAAAATATACGAAAAACCGACTTTAGATAGGGATCTATATACCACTTGTGGATGTATTACCTTCCCGAGATTGTTTAAGTAATGCCACTCACTACCCTCATAACTCTTTTTTTTATTATTATTAGAAAAATAAATTCCCCATCGGGTAATGTGGTACCTTCTTTTTTTGGTGCTATCATCTCATGTGTCTAAAAGAGGTAAAGAGAAAAAGAAAGTTAACTGCACAAAGATGAAGATGATGATGGACTATTAAAGTCGATGGTCTTATGCCAAATTAAAGTGTAATCTGTTTTAATATTTTATTAGTGACATTCACCATCATCTGATGCTTATTTGTCTGCTTATAAATGTGTTGATCACATTCATTTTAAGTGGCTTAAAATTCTCTTCCCAGATTCAAATTGAAATCCAACTCTCAAACTCAGTCCATCCATGGATTCCTCAAGAATTTCCCTCCGTCCCCTAGAGCTCTCGGATGTCAATGACTTACTCGAATGGGCCGGTGATGGTCGAGTGACACGCTATGTCAGGTGGAACCCCATAACATCTAGAGAAGACGCCTTGACATACATTGAGAAGTTTGCCATACCCCACCCATGGTACCGGTCGATATGTTTAGATGACCGTTCGATTGGATTCATTTCCATCACGCCGGAATCAGGCGAAGACCGATGCCGCGCACACGTTAGCTATGCCATGGCAGCAGATCACTGGGGCCAAGGGATAGCCACAATGGCATTGAGAATGACCATGTCTCTGGTGTTCAAAGAGTTTCCTGCTCTGGGGAGGCTTCAGGCTTTGGTAGAAGTTGAGAATACGGCTTCTCAAAGGGTGTTAGAAAAGGCTGGTTTTCTAAAAGAAGGGCTTTTGAGGAAGTATGGCTTCGCCAGAGGTGAAATAAAAAATGTCTTCATGTATAGTTTCTTATCAACTGACGACACTGTGATCCATATGGTTTGAACTATTATTTCTGTTAAAGAGAAATAAAATAAAATAACATAAAATAAAGTTTTTTCCTTTCCTTGGAAAAGTCTTGCTTTAATTTATGTATGAATAAAGTGTAATCCTACTAGTTTCTGAGTTCTGTTCAGTGTACTTGTTCACAACATATATGTCCTAGTATAATGATATTTGAACATCTTTCTGGTTGATTGAAATTTCTACGTTCTAAATCTTCTAGATCCATTTAATAGGACCCACTTAAATCATTGTGGGTCTTTGAACATACATATGTGTGGTGAAGATTTATCAGATAAGCTGAAGTTATTATGGTTTGAAAGAAATTTTAAGTGGACATCCAAAAGCCCAAACCAGAACAAGTTCCTGTAATTAAGTTCAGAGAAAAACAAGATAATACTAATAATAATTCTGTGCCCAGAAAAAAAAACAAATCTTATACCAGCCCAATAGTTGAGCATTTCACCAAAGTCAAAATAGTACAAATCTTCAATAGAGACATATATATTCAACGCATACATTTTATGAATTCATGGTCACAGACTATAATAATCAAGTTTGGGATTCAGTAGAAAGCAGGTTAAAGATGACCATGTCCCTAGATTTCCCCTCGAGCAAAATATACTTCCTAAGAACTCCTTCCCTTTGAAACCCAACTTCTTCAAGTACCCTTTGAGACCCCACATTTTCGACTAGAGCTTCAAGTCTCTCCAAATGTGGCCAATCTTTGAATATGGTCTCAGCCACCATTTTCACAGCCTGTGTGGCAATCCCTTTGCCCCAATACTTGGACCCCAGAAAATAGCCAAGCGCTCCTCTACACCAATTCTTGCCCGAATTCTCGGTCACTGAAACGGCCCCAACTGGCTTGTCACCTAGACAAATTGCCTTGTACCATGGATGAGAGATAACCTTATCCTTCATGAAGTTGGTCCATTCTTCTCTGCTGGTGTTAGGCTCCCATGTGGAAAAACGCATCACTTTTTCGTCCGTGACACATTCCATGAAATCGTCTATGTCGGAGAGAGCCAACGGCTTGAGGGAGATCTTTTGGAATTCATCACCTTGATTGGAGGCAACTTCCTCCATATTTGATCAGCTAAATTGAGTAGTACTATATAAGCATATATAAGCCTTTCCGAGAGAAAAATTTGAGAGAGGAGTTCAATATGGGAAGAAGTTACATAGAATTTGAGCTTGTATGTACACAACTTAGTAGTGAAAAGGAAAAAAGGGAAGTTCATTGCACAAAGATGAAGATGAAGATTCTGGAATATTTTAGGTACCATCACGTGATACTTTTTATCTTTTGTAATGTAAAAAAAAAAAAAAAGGAAAAGAAAAATTCAGTAGTTTAACCAGTTTAAAACAAAACAAAGAAACAGATAAACAAAGCCTGCAATATTGTAGTAGTAACATGTACCGTCTGTTTGCTTATGTACAAATTTTATGTACCCAAATCTGTATTTTTCTTATTGAACTAGATTCTAAGTATGAGTTTATTGCTATAGCATTTTGCTTTGCAAATCTTGAAATTTTGCTGATAATATGTTTTATTCACACGTTCGTGAAGTTTGTCTTGCTTTACTTTATGTATGAATAAAATGTTGTCCTACTTGTCTGTGAGTTTTGTTTACAAGTGTACTTGTTCAATATACAAACACACACTAGTATAAAGATGTTTGAACATCCTTCTGGTTAATCGAGTTTTCTACCTTTTTAAATCTTACAGATCCATTTCATGGGTCCCCCTAATTCATTGTGGTAAATGTTGCAACATACATACATATGCGTGCGGTGTATATATTCAGTGGTGGAGCCAGAATCTTTTACCAGTAGAGGCGTGAGTTAAAAAAGATAATTTGGTGCCGGAAAAAGAGAATCAACAAAATAGTTGAGCATTTGGCAAAAAAGTACTTGAATTCCTATATTATCTAAATTCATAATCAGACTGAAGAGTAGCACTAAAGTTGATGCTTTCTTTAACCAATCTGAAGTGTAATCTCTTTGTTAAAGCTGTCAAGAATCTTTTAGCACAAAAAGAACAGCATCGTTAGTGTAATCTGCGCGTCAAAATTGTCTGCTAATTTTTAACACAGATTTCGTTGTCAGATACCAAACCGTTTGTCCTTATTTTCTTTTTTATCAAAAAAAAAAACAAAGTAAGTATTACGAGATTTCATCCCATAAAAGCTTTATTTTAAACTGTTAACTTTGTATCAGATTCTATCTATTTTCTATATTTTTCATTTTAATATAGTTTTGATTAGGTAGCGAATCGTTCTCCAAAATAGGGTGACCCAATAAAATAGAATTCAGTTTTTTTTTTATGCTTTATCTAACGTTCCTAAACATGCACCATTGTATTGTGTAAAGATACTATACCGCGTGTATATATAAATATTCCTTTCCAACTCAGAAACTTGCAACCAAGTCCCAAGAGAATGGCAATCACACTCCGTCCTTATAGGATCACAGATGCTGATGACTTCCTGGTCTATGCTGGCGATGAGAAGGTGACAAGGTTCACTAGGTGGAACCCATTCACTTCCAAGGAAGAGGCACTTTCTTACATCAGCAACTTCTGCATTCCCCACCCATATTGCAGATCCATATGCATCGATGACCGCTCGATCGGATTTTTGTTCATCAAGCCGCAAGAAGGCGATGAGAAGTATCGCGCGGTTTTAGGGTACGCCTTGGCCGCCGAGTTCTGGGGCCAAGGCATAACAACTAGAGCTCTGAAGATGGCCATTTCTGATGGGTTTAGAGAATTCCCAGATTTGGTTAGAATGCAAGCATTGGTTGAGGCAGAGAACAGGGCATCTCAAAGGGTGTTGGAAAAACTTGGGTTCAACAAGGAAGGTATCCTAAGGAAGTACACCTTTAATAAAGGTGCAGTCAGAGATATTGTCATGTTTAGTCTTTTGTCTAGTGATCTTCTGCCGTGAATTGTTCCTTTTTCAATTTTAAATCTGATGCTTAAAACTCCTTTTAATGCTTGTGATGTTGCACTACGATTTTATACTTCTTGTTTAAAGATTTCAGATTTGTTTTAAACTAAACCTTTGAGATATATATATATATTACTAGCTAGCTATCTCAATGAGTTTTTTTTTTTTTTTCTTAATAATGGATCTGCCATTTATAAAGAAAATTGAACTAAATGCCACGAATTGACCAGTTTGTCTACTAAAAGGCAAATTCATTGCACCTAACTCCGTATTATTGGACCAGAATCTGAATTTTTGGCTCATCAAATTTGACTTGGTCCTGATTTTTGCATTGTCCACTTTCCAAGCAACTGTTCGCTTCAAATCCCCATTCCCTTCAAAGACTTAGATTTAAAAAAAAAAAAATAAGATTCCACTCTCAGACTCAAAGCTTCAAATCCATGGACTCCTCAAGAATTTCCATAAGGCCCTTCAAGCTCTCTGATGCTGATGACTTCCTCAAATGGGCAAGTGATGATAGAGTAACACGCTACCTAAGGTGGAACACCATAATCACCAAGGAAGAAGCCTTGGCATACATTGAGAAGGTTGCCATACCGCATCCGTGGCGTCGGACCATATGTTTGGATGACCACTCAATCGGATATGTCTCGGTCAAGCCAGAATCCGGCGACAACAAATGCAGGGCACATGCTAGCTATGCTGTGGGAGCAGCCTATTGGGGCCAAGGAATAGTTGCATTGGCATTGAGAATGGCCATGTCGTCGGTCCTCAAAGAGTTTCCTGATTTGGTAAGGCTTGAGGCCTTGGTAGAGGTTGAGAATAGAGCTTCCCAAAGGGTACTAGAAAAGGTTGGGTTCCTAAAAGAAGGGTTGTTGAGGAAGTATGGCTTCTGTAAAGGTGAGATAAGAGACATGTTCATCTATAGCTTCTTATCAACTGATAAGGTTCTATGATTTGACATGGTCCCAAAAGAGAGAGTATTTCATTTTTGAGAGTTGTTTTCGGTTTAGAGCATAATAAAGAGAAATTTCTGGAGCACATATAGAGAAAAATTAAAAATTTTCTGAATTGCATCGAGAGTTCTACAACAACTTTTAAAAGCCTTTCATTTGGCTCTCATCGTTCTAATTCTTCTTAAAATGAACAACAAAACACCGAACAAGAAAGATAAATTTCAATTATATTTTGTTTCTTCGACAAATAATGTGCACTTATCTTGAGAGAAAGGAACAAATTGATCTCATATAGAGAACAATCATAAACTTCAAGAGTTTTCCTATGTTAACCATTACCAAATGTTTAAAGGATCCTATTAGCAATGCCCCGTTTGTTTTATAGATTCAACCACAACTCAAACCTTTTAACTACAGTGTTTTCTCTTACGAAAATTTGAAATTCTGTCTTAACTTATAAACTAAAAGAGCCACAACTATTTCATCCCCAGAATTAAAGCGTCAAAACTTTAAATCTCAAATAAACTTAGGGTCCCAAAAAACTAATACTCAAGCCTGAAAGAACGATCTCATTCAAAACCTCTTCTTGAAACCTTGGAGAGGAATGACAGCCATAGGCTCAAATTGAGTGAGTCCAGAAATATCAGACATGCCAAGAGCATGAAGCATGTCAAGAGTCTCCTTGTCAAACGTTGATCTCATCAGTCTTGATTGCTGAGACATCAGGGACATAGTCCGTGCCCCTCTCGCGCTCCTTTTCTTGAAGCTTGAGGGATATTCCTCTCATTGGCTCTTATGTGCGGCAGTTTTTTCTAAACATTTATTTTTTTTAATTTGTATATAAAATTTAATAAAACTAATGTTTCATCCTTTGTAAATTTGTGTCCCCTCCAGTGAAATTTTATTTTAACTCCCTTAAAATTCTTTATCTCTTCGACCCACTTCCATCCCGTCTAACTAATTTTTTTTTGCTTCAACCCTAATCCGCTTCGTCAGGTGCGTTGAGAACCCTGCAATCTTGCAATCTTGTTCCGCAGCCGCTTCATGGGGATTTAGGCAATGCCCTCTATGACCTCCTTGTTTGTGTAGAAGTCAAGGGTCACTCTTGAGAAGTAAAGCTCTATCATGTCACGTGAGTTCTTCTTCACGGTCCTTGTCCGTACACGTCCCATTTTGGGGGGAATGTGATTTCAGGAAAAAAAAAATCTTTAATATTAATTCTATAATCAAGCCTGTGTGGGATTGGTTTTGAAAAAATTAAGACTTATTTTTTGGGCAAAATTTAATTAAACATAAGGCCGTTTGATAAACTAATACAAATGTAATTAGGATTGAAGTTGAATATTTCTTTACATAGGTAATAAGATTAAGAGGCTGATTATTCAAGAGGGATTGGTACATAAAAATAATAATAATAAAATAAAATACTACAACACTTGAACTTATACATTCCTTCTCTACGGGATTGATCAACCTCGAGATGCCATAAAATAATAACAATTAACATAATGAATTAAGTATAATAAGAAAATAAATACATCCTTCAAGAAATAAAAAAGAAAATAAATACACATTACTAATATCTATTATATATAGCAGTGCTCATTTCACAAAATAGATGACTTATTATAGTACAATATTCATGGCTTATTTAATGTCTAATAATCTCAACAAATATGTTGAGATTATTACACGGTACTTGTTCAATCGGGTCAAAAAAAAATATTGTTACTTTTGTCAAAATTGTTCTCGTAATAGGAGAGAAACATTATATGTAGCCGACAATTGACGGCGATAAACAGAAGTCGACGGCTAGGGATTTTTAAATGATGGAGGACAGAATAGGAAGCTACAAGAATCCTAGCCAATATTTATTTTGTCGTCTTTTTTGACTTTTTGGGGTTAATCGGGGAAATGATCCTTAATTATTTATCCTTAATCTTATTTTAGTAAGTGACGTTAAAAAGTTTTACTTTGATTTACTAATCTATTATTTTGTTTTAATTTCAATCTGTTAGTTAGGTGTTGAATATTTAACAAAAAAACTTTTAAAATGTCTCACTTTAATCCTTGACTTATTTCGACGAAAGGATTAAAAATGAAACAAAATAATAAATTAGAGATCAAAGTTGGTCATTTTAGAGTTTTTGTTAAATATTTTAATGCAAACAAGCGGAGGAACTAAATCCAAAATAAAACAATAGATTATAGACTAAAATGAGATTTTTTAAATGTCATGGCCTATAATGAGACTGAGGGTTAAACTTAGTGATCATTTATGAAATTAACCTGTTATTTTTTAATGGGATTAACCTTTAATTTTTTTTTATGTAAAAGAAAAAAGAGATGGACCGTATGTTAAAAACAAATTAATGAGAAAACTAGAGGGCAAAAGATATATTCCACAAATAATGTTATAGGGCCGGCAATTTCAGACACGTACATGACACGATACGAAATTGACACAAGATAAACGGATTTAGACCGCACGTTTATTAATTGTGCTACAAATAGGTTGGCACGAATAACACAAAAATAAACAGGCTGGATTCGTGCTAACACGCTAAACACGCCTTAACACGTTTAATTAAATGGGCCGTAAACGTATTAACACGGCACTACATGACTTGCTCATTTATAACACATTTAAACTTAAAAATAAAAATATGTGAAATATTTATAGTAGGTTAGTATTAATTAGATATTGTGTTTTTGTTAATTTTCTTTATTGGCCTTTAAAAAAATTAAAATTTTTTTATTTTTAAAATTTTTAGTTAATTAGGTCATAAACGTGTCATATGCGTGTTGTTATCGTGTCAACCTGTCACGGCACGTTTAATAATCGTGTTAATCGTGTCATACCATGTTACCCGTGCCCTAGGCTTGTCGTGTTCGTGTTTGCATTTCTGACACGCTTATTAATCGTGTTGTGTTCATGTTTAGGCTAAACGTGTCGTACTGTAAACGTGCCGACACGAATATGACACGAACACGATTATTACCACCTCTATAATGTTACTATCCTGTACTTCTTTGGGTTAACCATGGATGGCCTAACTGAAGCGGAACCATAAAAAATTACAATTTACTTTATATTTCAAACTTTATATTTATCTTTTTGAATTTATTTAGTATTATTTTAAATATTAGGATTTATTAGATTTTGATTATTACTAGGGATTACATTTGCTTTAGGACGTCTCTATGTATTGTTCTCCTTCTAATTTTATCTTTCTAAATTCCGGTTCTCTTAATTCTTTCTCCATAATACATATTACACACTCAACCCGAACCCTAGATTTCGGTTTTGGTTCGCGGAAGCAAAAGAGGATGAGTGAAAATTCGAGCTCCAAGGGATCAAGGTGGTATTGGGGAGTGGTGATACTGATTGCTCTGGCTCTGATTGTGGGAGCCATTGTGGACGGGATCCTCAAGAAGCTGTCTGACAACCACAAGAATCCTAACTAATATGTTGGTCATTTGAAAGAACGGTTTTAACTACCGTTACAACTGTGAACAGTATAAGATCTCTTCTATATTACTGTAAAAAGCTACAATATAAAGCTTTCATATACTACAATTTTCAAACCACAACTGTTGGTTCCAACTGTTCTTTCTTTTTTGTTTTTACTTTTTTTGTTTTTTTGTTTTCTACGTAGAAGAAAGAAGATATAAACTGTATATCAAAAACAACTTGAGAAAAGCTAGAGGGTAACAAAATATTTTCAACACATTATGATATTTTTTGAATTGTGAAGTTTTCTATCCTATTTCTTTTAATTTATGCAGGAAGATGATTTTGATATATTTATGTTGTATTACATTCTATATATATAAACTAGTTAGAAGCACGTCATGCAACGCGTCAATTCTGTTTACATAGTGGATTTGTGCATTGAAAAGTGTGAAATTGGCACAGTGATTTTGGTTTAAAAAATTATTTTTGTTTAGTATTGTTTTCAAAATAGATGAAAATAGTTTTGTTTTGAAAAATGAAAATTTTGTAAGAATTGTATTGAGAGTGTTTTTGAAATTTTTGCATCAAAAAGTATGCAAAAATATTTTTTAAAAATTATCGAAACAAAATCAAACGAATTGTTTTATCTTCAAAACTTATGAAATGCTTGTACATTGTTTTTATTAGTATATAACTTTACTTAAACTTTCACTTGTAGACTATGGTGTTTTATATATGTCTAGGATCTTATAGTATTATGGTTTACTTATGTATTTGTTAGGACTTTGTTTGTTATATATATTATTTTTTTTTATTTAATTCTAATTGATATATTAAGTTGTTTTGTTATGAATGTGTTAGGTTCAACATTTTAAAGCAGTTTTTTTCATTTGATTTGTCCTAAAAACTAAGTAGTGGGGCTATAGTACTCACACCCACCTAATTGTTAACAAAACTGAAACACACCACTTATCCCAAAGTAAACTATTCACTACCAAATTATCTGGCAGTACACTTGGGAATAACTATATTGTTTTCAAGGGTAACTTGTGAAAATCTAATTTGCTGAACAAGAAATGCAGAACTAACTCATATATCATTTACCCAGTTTCCATTGAGTTGTACTCAAATCTAATAAACAAATTAGTGTCCTAGTAGGAATAAGTGAATTTGCACTAACTCATACAAAGGGAGTTAGGGTGTTTGAGAAAATGGGGTTAGAACTGATACTTTTGAATTACAAATTGTAGCATATGAGAGCTTCACATTGTAGCTTATTTTTTCTAATCATCGAAACATGTGAAAGTTTTACACTATAACAATCAAAAGTTCTGGTAAGAATTGATTTTGTTAAACACCCTTAACCACTTTTGAATGACGTCGATAAACAAATTGTGTTTGGATTCAAGTATGTTGACATGAATATTGAAATCGTTCGTGTTTGATTCACATACATATGTCATTAAATAAGAAAGTTGACACAACAAAAACGGATATGCCAACTTCAATTATCACCCATAAATCTTACCCTTATTTTGTTACCTAATTTTATTTTCTGGTATAGTTTGGTTAGTTCTCCTAGTGCGAAGTTGAAACTTGATAGCCTTGATATTATAATGAGGGACCAAACCATGTTAGGCTGCTATCAATGATCGAGTTCTAATCAATTTTTTGGGCGAAATGATTAAATATTGCCTGACTTGGATCTACATCGGCAGAAAAAAATGACCCCACAATTTCTCCTTTTTTCATTTCTTTTTTTCTTTCTTTTTCGTTTCATTTTTTGAAAGAAGTAGAGAGAGGAAGATAACAGTATATTATAATCAAAGGACACTTTAGGTGTCTCTCTTTATCCATCAAGAGATACCTTGAAAGTTTTACATAATTCCTCTCTATTTTTGATCTCTTGATAACTTCTATCTACTTACATTTTTTCTTCTTCTTCTTTTTTCCTTTTTTTTGGACTATCATTTAAGAGGTATTTCCCTCTTTTCTTTGGGAGAATGGGGAAATAATAATTTTTGAAAGGCTGATTGAAATTAATGTCAGATATTTTAAACATGCTTAGTAGATACCAGATTTAAAAAATTAGATGTTTGTTTAGACTAAAATGTCAAAAATACCTTTTTCTAATTCTTTTTTAACTCTTCTCTCCCACCTCTCTTTCTTCGTCTCTCTTCCATTTCTTATATCTCTCTCTTTCTCTCTTTCCTCTATGTCCTCTGCTCTCCCTTTCATCTAGATTACATATCTAAACAGCACCACTGAAGACAACGAGCATGAGGTCGAATGACGAGCATGAGGTTGGGCTTAAACAGTGAGCACGAGGCTTACACGTCGCTCGTAGTTGTCGTTCTTTGCTCATTGTCATCGCTTCTCCATATTGAACCAGAGCTACTGTCGAGGACAAGAGAGAGAAAGAGAGATGGCCAACCAAATCCATTGTCATTGTCGAACCGGATCCGCCATTGGATGAGAAGGAGAGTAGAGATGTAACAACGAGTTGAGACCCATAGGCCAACACGGGCCTGTCCTAATATAGTGATGGGCTGGGCCAATACGACCCATCACTGTTCAAGGCACGACCTGGCTTATACATATTGGTAGGCTAGGCTGGGCCAACACATGAAAAATCATGGGCAGGGCCAAGTCGGCATATTTAGGCCCATCATGGGTCTGCCAATCCCGGCCCGTGTAAGGCCCATATAGGCCCACAATGGGCTAGCCCAACGAAGGCCCATTGTGGCCCAATTTCATTTATAATTTTTTTTTGTTTTTTAGTAATTTTGTAAACATCTTATGTATAATTATCCCAATTGTACTCTTTTTTCTTTACCAAGGTTTTGTCCTATTATGTTTTCTTTAGAAAGGTTTTTAATAAGGCAATCGTAAATAAAACATTCATTTTCATATTTTCATTAACTATTCAAATTTTTGTATTTGTTAACTTGTTTACAAAATTAAAAATTGCATACTTAAATCGATTAGCCCATCTAAACCCACAATAGGGCAAAGTGAGCCTACCTATCCTAACTTACAGATAGGATTGAATAGGTCAGCCCATTTAAGGCCTACGACATGGCACGGCCTGGTTGGCTCATGTAAAATTCGCCTGTAGTGTAGACTGGGCCGAGGTAATTCTAATATGGGCCGGCTAGACCAGGCCCACCAAATTCGTGGGCTGGATCAGCCCGGCCCACTACCCACATGGGCCTAAGGAGAACAGGCCAGACCAACCCATTCTCACATCTCTAAGGGAGAGGAGAGAGAGACAGAGAAACGAGGAGTGAGAGGAAGGAGAGGGAGAAACGAGACATACAGAGGAAAGAGAGGAAAAAAAGGAGGAAAAAAAAGTCCAAATTGTTGTTTGGGTATTTAAGTAAAATTAATAGTGTTTTGTCTAAACAATTGTTTAAATTATAATTTGAATAAATGTACGACATTTACTAACATTTTAAGGAGTACGTGCATTTGCTACAATAATTTTACAAAATTTGAAATTTCCTACCATTTTCCTTTTTCTTTCTCTCTTTATGATCCATGTCGGCACGCTTGTAGTTTAAGTGTTCGCTTGACATTTTAATTTGAACTCATTAGTTTTAGCCGTGAACAACGTAAAGCTAGTTTTCAGTAGCTACAATAAAAAACAAAAAATAGTTACAATGCAAACAGTTTTTAAACTTAAAATTTCAAGTACAATTGAAATGACAAAGCGCCTATTAGATTTGTTAATTTTTTTCATTTGAATCATACCTTACTATATATAGACATAATTATGGTGAATGTTTAAAGATGAGACACAAGGGCACTTGTTTTTGGATATAATTAAGGGGCAAATGTCTACTGTTATTTTTTGGTAGGACTTTAAATAAATAGTGTCTGTTTTTTATTGTTAAATCTAGTTAAAATTACTTTAAAATAAAATATATAAAATAGTTTCTAATGTAAATTTAACGCTTAAAAATTACAGTCGATACTGTAGTTTTTTCAAGCCTGAATGTAAAATCCCTATATTCTCGCATAGTAATTCTTGAAAGTTACGTATGTGTGCAAACAACTCTGAAAAGAAACCAGGGCCAATCAGAGAAAGGACAAGGTCGTTAGTGGAAACTGGAAAAGGAGGAGCATATTGAGCACTAAAAACCTATGAAAAGGGTCATCTGAAGGGTCCCTCTTTTATACTTCCCTTTTATAGGTTTTTCACGTGGCATTAAGGACTGGAAAAAGCTGCGACTTATCTAGCAAGTACAGATTTTTACTAAGTTCTAATTCTAGTTGCACAACTATAACTTAACAACTATAACTTAAAAAAGTTTTATTGTAACTTTTTGATATAATAAGTAAAAATTTTATATTATTTATAATAATAACTGATAATTAAAACTGCTTTTTTAAATAGTTTATAAGTATTGTTTCAGCTTAAAGATGAAACTAAAAATGTTTTCAAAAAAGAACAATCATTTTTATTCACAAAACTGTAGGTTTGAAACTCCAATATAGTCTGTAGTATATTTTTTAAATCGAGACCCATTGATTTGTTAATTGTAAGGCTGTAACCCCATAGAGCTAAAAGGATGTTTGGTAAAATAAGTTCTAATCAAAACTTTTGGTTGTTATATTATAAAGCTCTCACTTGTCAGTGATTTTTTTAAAGTATGCTACAGTGAAAAACTCTTACATGCTACAGTTTTCAGTTCAAATTACACTTTTTAAACACACTATAAATAGAATTGCCCTTCAAAGAAACTGATGAACAAAAAAATATATATGCAAAGAGACTGAATTTTTGCCCTACCCTGTGTATGCACAAGCAAGATTGATTTAAAAGGGGGGAAAAAAAAGAAAAAGATAGGTGGGAAAGAGTTATTGTATGGTGATAATTGATTGGATAAACAGTTTCATATTGTTCACAAATGAATGAGTGAGCTTCCTCAATAAAAGCATTTTTGAGTAGGAAAAAGAAAATGTGTGCATGCATTAGATCTTCTCAAAGTCATATCTTTGATTGGTCAGGTTTAGGAATAATTGGGTGCAGGTTGTGGAGTAGGGACTAGGGATAATGGATTTTATTTAATCATAGAGGAGAAAAGAAAACAATGAAGAATTATTGATAAAATAACACCTTATTATTGTGGTTAATTTTGCCGTTTTCTAAATAATATAATAGCATCCTCTCAATAATATATGACACTGCGTGGATCATTTATGAGAACTTATAAAAGGGTGGGACTTGCATGAGCGAGAGAGACTTCTCTTCTGATCGGGTATGAAAAATCCAAACTCTTTAAAGACGTACATAATTATAAATTGTCAGATCACATCAAAATTAATTTTAAAAAATGACAATTAATATAATATGATGATAATTGAATGCTTTAATGATGTAAAATTTGTGCTCTGTTTTCTTTAATCATCATCGTTTTAAACAATTGCATGGTAAACTTTTATGAAATTTGATTTAAAAAATTAATGGTTTAAAGTAGTCTTCTATCGGCAGGAATTTTTTTTTTTTTAATACCATCCGATAGATTTTCATGACTTGTTCATCCTTCATCTTTTATCTAGTGCCCTCTTACACTTAGATTTTATGTTAGTTTACCTTGAAAGTCTTTTTTTAAAAAAAATTTAAGGGTAAAACACTTTCAAGACCCCATGAATCTCATGTGACGAGTATAGAAGTTTCCTATACTTACTAAGATTTATGATTAGCCATTAATGAGGGCTACTCCTGCACTTAATCAAAATTTCTTACGGGTGGTGTCTCTGATCTTTCTGTGTCTTGTCATGCCTTCCAAATGGACCCCATCCTTATCATCAACACGATACAAACAAGTAATTACCACAAGTCTATGTGGGTCCCCTAGGCAATAGGTAGATCCAAATCATTGAATTATTGCTACACAGCATGAAGATAATCCATTGGTGAAAGAGTTTATATTTTTCTTAAAAATGATTGGTGGAGCTTTGTCAATTGTCTTTGCCCTTCACACTCTTGTGGCGATATTTCCACTCAAGTCTCTTTGAGAAGACACCTACCTAGAGAGCACTATTTTTAGACGATTGCTTAAATATTTTCTTAAGGAGGAGAAAAATGATAACCTTAACGTGGACCCACCTTTAATAATAGCACAAACAATTAAAGTTGGGGTCCACCTTATCAATCTTATAATAACACTTGAATATTGATTTTGCCAATGGACATAATGAAATGTTCTTGAAGTCTGTAAACTTTTGCCCCTAACTAAGGTTACACCATGAATAAAAAGTTCAAAGAAATCTCAAATTGCGCCTAAGCCAATATTAGGCGGTGATATGATTGACAATATTTTAAAGTTTACTGCCGTTTTAACTGGAGCTTATTTAAAATTCAAGTTATTATCCACTTTATTTGTTCAAGGTGTCTCTCACCTCTCTCTATCTTGATTTTTCTAGGCAGAAAAGCAGATGAGTTGTTATACAGCAAAATTTATTAGTCATGTTAAAATACAACAAAAATTTAAAATATTTTACAAATAACAAAAATTAAAAGTTAAAATAATCGCTATCATTTTGTATTATAAAATGTGAATATCATCATAATAATTATTCTTATGCAATTTTGCTATATTTAAAATATTTGTTTAAGAAATTATATTTCAACTCCACTAACAAATTTACCATACAGTGTCATTTTGATTTTTTATGATTTTTTATTATTATTGACTTACTAAGCAATCTGCTCTCTCATCCTTAATTAGTTATTATTTATTAAACCAATAATAACCTTACTCCTGACAACCGTGATCTAATTGATCTAAATTTAGTTTGGTAGCTTAATATTGGAAAACTAAAAATTTATATATTGAAAAACTTATGACACACACACAGAGAGCAAATTAGCATACAATTTATTCCGTTTACTTGTATCAAGTACTAACTATCCTTGTCTCCTCCATTTCCAATAAGTTATATGTCCTTTTCCTTTGGCCATTAACTTGACATGACTACGGTTTAATCAACAAGTTTTAGGCCTTGCATGGCACCCACCTGACGTACATCTACTTCAATTCAATTTAAATTTATTTATATATTGAAAAATTTCTATATTGGTGTTAGGTTATTAATAAACATGTTCAATCAAGAGTCATCTTCAATTATTTTATAATTTTTAAAATCTATAAATTATAATAAGGCTCATAGAACACATCAACGAGCTATTTCAAGATTTGGGTCGATTTTTAAAGTGATGTCATAACATGTTTTGGGCGATAATCGAGGTTTATAATAAACCTAACCCCATTGCGGGCATTTTGTTCCTCTCATGGTGGAGTTATGTGCTGCATTAGGTTTTAAGCTTTGGTGTTATTCTAGGTGTTGTATCGCTTTCTAGGTATATAGCTCACTATTTATCTTTGAAAGTTGAGGCCAAATTAATGTACAAGAACCTTATATATACGCAGGCTAATTATGATTTAGACTCTTTTTTTTTTTTTTTTTGGTTTTAAGTGGCCCTCATAGACCATAATTGCTATTATAAAAGTTGACAATAACATGATTAGACTTTTGTTTTTTATTAGTGATTATTTAATTTTTCTTTCACAAAGTTCCAATGGAGAATGATGATTTTGAGTACTCCTAGTAATTATATAATGTTATATTGGGATTCGGATTTGCCTAAAGAAAATATAATGGTGCTTATCAAAACATATAATAGAAAGTGTTGATTTTAGAATAAGTACATGTAATCAATTGTGTAGATTGTCGCAAACTTTAATTATACAAAACTTAGTGCAAAACAGTTCAGTTTTAAAAAACTACTAAAAATATAATCCTTGTCAATTAGGGGCAAAAACTTGCTCTCCATTAGATGGAGGTGGAGAAGTCCGAGAAAATTGACCAAATCAAAATTTATGAAATTGTTGTACGGAAATGCCCAAAAAAGTTACATATATGACAATATATTATGATTGTCTAATTCAAGGACTTTATTGTAGACGGATATATGAAATGCTAGATAAAGGAGAGGTTTTTTTTTTTTTTTAAATTTCTTTTTATGGGAAGGAAAAACAAAATGACCATAAAGCCTCGAGTCGTGATGTGAAATAAGTGGATCTTGCATGTTCTTAAGGCCCAACTACTAGTGATAAAGTGTTTGGAAGTAAGATAAAGCTGAAAGAACTACATCATATCATATGAGAGTTTTACGTTATAGTATATTTTGTTTTACACTATAGCTTAAAAGAGCTTTACATTGTTTAAATTGAAAATGATAAGTTTCGATTGATTTTTTCAAACATCTTATCAAATTATATTGATTTGCCTCAAGATGTATAAGAACAGTAGGTTTTTAATATTAAACTGTAAAAATTGTTCTATTTTACATATTTTTTTAAATAATATAATTTTAACTGGGTCAAACGGTAAAAAAATCGTACACTTCTATTAGTGCTAAAAGAATAAAAAGATAAATAAAAAAGAAAAACACCCTTATTTTTGTTGTGATTAATGCTCCATCAAGATGGGATGGTTAGAACTTGATTTTTCCTTTTCATCCTGGCTATGTTGGTTGATGGAAAATAAGTCTTTGGAAAACTATGGGTAAAAAGTTGACAACTATTAATTCTATGAAAGAATACAGAAAACAGTATTTATGTTCTTGTAACTCCGCTTTTATTTTTATTTTTCCTATTCTAGGAAAGCAATGACTACCCTAGTGACATTTTCAATGCCAAATGAATTTTTCTCGTCCTGACTCTCAGAGAGTATCAATTCGACTAATAAATTTGTATTTAAAAGTAGTTTTTTCTTTTGTTCAATTTAAAAGTGCTTTTATGAATATAAGAAAGTGCCTGTCTGGAATGAATTTAAAAATGTTGTTTTTGGCTTATGTACTCTAAAAGTTACTTTTGGACATGTTTAAATAAACCCTAAAAAAGTATTTTTAGTTTTTATAAGCATTTTTAGAAGAAGTCAATCATTTAGCGCTGATGGAAGAAGTGTTTATAAAAAGATTTTTTATTTATATTTTTTACCTTAAATTTAAGAATAACAAATTGAAAATTTCATTTATATTTTTTAACTACACCATTTTTATACTTTATTCATACACTATCAAAAAATTAATTAAAAAGTTTTAACTTATACTTCTTATCTTTTAGTGCTTCAAAATAAAAACAAAAGCTATTTTAAAGAGACGTGAAGCAAGTGAACCAAGGTAATCAAATTATACATAATTGTTAATTATAAAAGGCCTTGTTAAACCACGGAATAACTTATAAAGTTAGCTTAGTGATTGAGAATTATGATTCAAAAAGGCTAAGACGGAGGTGTTTTAATGGACGAGTTGCATTGAATTTCCCCAAAGTTTTGTATTAAAAGAAGTTGCACAAAAGGGGCTGTAATTGTACTTATTTTATAATAATTTCAAAGAGCTTTAGAACTGCACTCCATGTGGGCATCTTTCAACTAGCTTCGTAAGCCAAAAACATGGTTCATGTCAATGATGTCGACTTTTAAAGGCAAAATTTTTATAAATGTAATCTTTTAAAATTTATTTGTTTTATAAATATTATACACGTTTATTTATAGCATAATTTAGAAAAAAATAAATAATAGTATGGTATAATTTTTTTTAAAATATGATATGAATAAACACAACTTTTAAAAGGATGACATAATATGTAATTTTTTCCTTTTAAATTGTTGCTTTTCCAATCTTTCTTTTTAGCAAAAAAAAAAAAATAATAAGAGTAATAAATTCTCAGAAATGTTATCATGAGAATTTTAAATTGAAGGTTTTCTAGCTTTACTCAGATTTTTATTTTTAATTGAGTAGGGAAAAATATAGAAAAAAAATATATTTAATCATTAATTTTTTTTATAAAAATAATTAAAATATATGATTTGAGTAAAATCCAAGATTAGAAAATATAAAATATGTAAAAATTGCTCCATTATACAAAGGCTAATTCGAGATTAGAAAAAAAAATCAGTAAAAATTACTCCGTACCTTATTTGTTTTTGTTTTTAGAATTTTTGAAAATATTTTTACACTTTTCGATATAAAAATTTTGAAAATACTCTCAGCATAATTCTTAAAAAATTTTATTTTTTAAAACAAAAATATTTTTACCTATTTTAAAAATAATACTGAACATCGTTTTTTTTTTTTTTGTTTTTTGTTTTTATGTTTTTTGTTTTGAGTTTTTTTTTTTTTTTTTTTCATTGAAAAGTTGGGGCAAGAGAATACTTTCGGCTGTGGAACTGATCAAATACCATAATTAATACTGTGCTTTTGTATCATTCCAAACGGGGCCCTCAGGATTCTCTCTATACGAAGTTCCCTTATTACCCCCTTATACGTGCTGCACGGCGCCACAAGCGAGGGCATTTTGGTACTTCTTCATAGCCCATTACTACAGTAATGCGCAATAATTATCTGGAAATTTATTTGAAAACAAAAAAGTAGGAGGATGATGACGCATGATACAGTGTGGGCCCAGAGGTTGGTCCAGGAATCCGGCCCTTTAACTGGAGTTTAGTGGGGCCCATATTTGGCTTTAGCATATTAACGTAAGGAGGGGATTCCGGGTTGTGTTACACTGCTACGGCTCTACAGTACAACCCGTGAGCTTCCCTCATAACTGATATAATCAAGTGGGGCCGACCAAAGCAGGTAGCAAATAAAGTATCTACTCAAAACAACTACAATTGATAGATTGTTTTACATGTCGAGAGTAAATTGAATAGGACATTTCCAAGAAAAAGAGGCAACGTAAGTTCGAGCAAGTAATAATAATAATAATAACAATAACGCAATTAATAATGAAAATAATATCAAAGTTAACCAAATTTAGTTTATTTTTGGTAAAATCGGTTGTAATTAAAACGTTTAGTTGTTATAGTATAAGGCTTTTACAGGCTATAATGATAAAAAAAAAATGAGACACAATGTAAAGCTCTTATGTGTTGCAATAAGTGAAGTATAGATCTAATGAAATAAAAAACGGAATGTATAGATAAAAATATAATTATATTTTTCTTTTATATGAAAAAGTGATATTTAAATCACAACTATATAGGCGTGTCATTCTTAAAAAAAAAAAAAAGTCTTGGTGTAAAATAGAATAGTAACCATTGGAATTCTTATTAAAACAAAGTCTGGAGCTCTTTTTTTCTCGTTGGATTGAATATTGAACTCACGTTTGACTTGAATAGTTTTGTTTTTTTTTTAGAAAAAGAAGAGAGGAAATTAGGTGGTGTGTCGTTTTTTTTTTATTATTATTATATTTTACTATTTATTTTTTATTCATTTGATTTATGTCACTTCTTCTAACTGAAAAAATCAAAGTACCCTTAAATAGTATTTGTTTATCCAACCCTAATATAAAATATTTGTAATTAATTATGTCTTTATACTTTTAAAAATTGATATGTTTTAAACTTTTTCATAAAGGTGATAAGATTGGAAAATAATACCATAGAAGTGATATATTTCAAATTGGCCCAAAAAAGGAAGGGAGAGACAACTCTTTTCTCTTAATTTTCTTAAATCTATGGATTCAAGTGTAAATCTCGTCTAAGAAAACTTGACTTTAAAAAAATAATGAGGTTTCCTTGATAAAAATTAGTAGAAGGTTATATTTTGAACCGTTTCATTTATATCTAGTTTAATTATTGTCGTATGTATCTTAATTTTCATAAAATTTTAATTAAATCCAAAGTCTATACAAATGCATAATTCATAAATTGTCAAGTAAATTGCACAATTGTATCATAAATTATTCATTTTTTTACATAATGCGCTATGTTCTTTCACTCTTAGCAAAATACATCATGAATTTTAAAATTATCAGCAATTATGATCCAATAGATAACAAGCTTTAAAAAACACGGATAATTTTGATCAAGAAATTTACACATGAATTATTTAAAAGTAGAGCTCGTCATTTTAAGGAAAAAATTAAAGCTCAACACGTGAAAATTAATTAAAAGTAGCTTTTAGATGTCAATTGCTAATGATTAAAATTTAAGATAGATTGTGTCAAAATTAAAAATTTAAATTATACCATACAAATGCAAATAATTCAAGCTGTAACTATGTAATTTACTATAAACTGTCACTACTGCAAGAAGCTCAAAGGAAATAAGATTAAAAAAAATTCTTCTCTTTCTCTCTCTTTTAATTTATTTTCATGTTTTCAAAAGAAAACAAATTATAGACCCAATAAATGCTTTAGGCCGAGGGGTCCCTCGAAGGCTTTAGGCAGTGTTTGGCGTTGAATGATGCAGTGACGCAGAAGATAACATAGAGGGCATCTAAAATTCCCATGGTGCGTTTAATTAATGGTTTGAATTACGGTTCAAATTATTTTACTATAGTATTTTGTTTTACAAAAATTTAAATCTTTATTTAAATTTATAAACTAAACGAATTTTACCCCAAAAAGTGCCATTAGGAGAGGACATGCCACAGAAGAGAGAGAGGGTGACTAGTAAATTAAAGTGTTTGCCAAAACTAGAAAAGACTCGTTTATTAAAATAATAACGATAATAATGACCCGACGTAAAAAGGATAGATCAGCAAGTTGTGCAGTTCTTAACTGTCAAATTACGTCATAATTATTTTCAAAATCAACAAATATATAACATTAGGTAAAGATTACACAAGAAGAATATCCTGCATGAAACATATATGAAATAGAAGATTAAACGTGATATTTTTTTTTTTACTAGAATTTAACATGATGTGACTAAACCCATTTGTCTAACGTATATAAGTATCACACTTATTTAACATCTTTGTTATACAAAATAAATATTTATGTTATATGTCATGTTTATGCATGTTAAAGTGTAGGACTCTGTGAATTTAATGAAACTTGATTGAAATTATGTTTTTTTTTACAAAATTAATTTGGTGTTTATTAATAATGGGTAAATGGAAAATTTCACATTAAAAATATGAACTCAAGGCAGTAAATGATATTTTAAAAAACTATAAGATGTTGTTTTGATATTTTTCAAACAGTATAGTATCAATATGATGTTTCTCTAAAACACATGGTACCACAGTAATAACATCTCTTGTTAAAATTACATCATAGTTATTATCAAAATTTTAAAATATATAAAATTAGATAAAAATTACGGTAGAAGAATTCACCATAAATGTATAAACAGAGAAGATTTTTTAAAATGTATTTTTAAGTAGAATTTAACATGATTTTGATTGGATTTAATTTCACAGATAAAGTTATAAATATAAGCCGAGTCAAACAGGCCGACCCATCATTGGTGTCCTAAGCATGGTGTTTAGTCTATTTGCATAAAAATATGGGCTAGACCAAGTCAATCTAGACATTGAGACTAGCTTATATTTGTATAGCTTGTTTCTTTATGTGGCTCAGTTCAACCTAGACCAAAAATTTTGAAACCTTCACTAATCAAGCCAAGCTCCACATATTTACAGCTTTATAATCATAAACAAAAAATATAAAAGGGTATTTGACACATTAGTTTGATCTACAACTTTTTGTTCAAATATTGTAACATGTGAGAATTTTACATTGTAACTTGTATTTTTGATTTACAATGTAATATATAAGAGATATACATTGTTCTTAATTTAAAACAATTGATTTCAACTACCGTGTCAAGGACCCTATAAAAACTCCCAAACCCCTTTTTTTTGCAAAAAAATTCAAATTAATACTTTGTGTTATAGCAAAATATGAGTTTAATACTTTATGTTTTGGAATATTTTATATTGATACTTTGACTTTTTAGAAAATCTTTTTTTAGTATCCAGAAGCTTTTTTTGGGACAAAAAAAAACACAAATACCCTTATTGTATAATACAATTAATTGACCCATAATTTTTAATCAAAAAAATACTTTTAAAACTCTTATAACTGCAACCAAGCACTTGATGTTTCCTTGGCATTGTTCTAACATAGTAGAAATCACTGCAAATTTTTTCTTTTTTTTTTAATGGTGACGAGATGAGATAATTGTTCTTCATAACCTAAATTACAACTGTTCACAACATAGAAGAAAATAGATTAAAGAAAAAAAAGAATATTGTCCTTACAAATGAAAAGTCAAAACCTAATTCCAACGAATGATTCGAACGTTAAATTTACGACAAGTACACCAAAACAAAACCAAAGAATAAAAGAAAAAAGGAAAAAGAGGAAATTCCTTAAACGCAACAAAATTCCCTAAATCTAGTTCAATCAAGGACGCTAAGAAACGGAGTTTGTAGCAATTATCACCGATTCCGAATCAAATTATCGATTATGCAAATCCAAAAATCAAATAAAGAACCTTAAAAAAGAGATTTCAAAACCCTAAGTTGAATTGGAAGAAATAGGATTTACCTTGAAGAAGTAAAATTAGAGGTGGAGGAGAAGAAGTTTATGGAGTTCAAATCATGTTTGGATCAAATCTGCTACTCTCTAAGCTACTTTGCAAGATTCGATTGCATTATCATCATTAATTTCAGGCAACTTCCTTTGTTTCTCTCTTTGTGTAAAAAGTCTCAGAGATAGTTAACGAAAAAGACGATGGCAGAGACACTCAGAAGAAGAATCGAAAGAACATAAGAAAATTGAGCAAGACAAAATCAGACAACAAAAGAAAAAGGGAAAAAAAAGCTTAGAAACAAAACAAACAAGAAAGAAATTAGTTCTTTTGTTGGGTTAGGGCGTTTGATTGCAGTTATAAGGGTTTTGAAAATATTTTTTTTATTAAAAACTTTAGGTCAACTAATTGTATTATACAAAGCTTTTGAGTATTAAAAAAAGATTTTTTAAAAAAATCAAAATATCAATATAAAATATTTCAAAACATAAGATATTAAACTTATATTTTGTTATACATAAAGTATTAATATAAAGTTTTTTCTATTTTTTTAATGATTGCATTTTAATTGGTTACAGTAGAATAAAAAAGTAAAAGCGGTATTATTGGATTTAAGAAAGCGGAGAATGGGGTGGTTTTATCAAACCCACTGATTTCCATGCAGACGCATTTGCCTCACACTCTATATAATCACCCACGAAGCCCTCATTCCCACGAGGTGCCTCTCTTTTCACTTCTCTCGGCGTGCCTCATCTTTCTCTCACTTTTCTTTTCCTTTTTCTCTCTCTCTCTCTCTGCAACTCCTAGATGATGATGATAGGAAACTAATTTTTAGTGGGCAAGATAGAGAGAGAAAGCAAAAAAGAAAAAAAAAACCCCTAAAAACGAGAGTAAAAAAAAAATTGAGGGAGGGAGAGAGAATACCAATACATGATGATCATTACCCTTCATTAAATCACAAGCTGTTTTGTTTTCATCCTTGGGTTCTTATCTGTTTCTTGGTTCTATTTTAACATTATTTATATTAGTGTGTGTGTTTTTTGGTCTTATTATTGTCACGGTGACACTTGTCTTCTTGTTCTTCACTTTCTAAAGCTCGAATCTTTTAAGGTGGTATGTGAAACCATTTCTGCTGAAATCTTATCAGTTGACGACAAAAAAAAAATGAAAAATTAGAAAAGACAGAAAGACAAAAGTGGGGAGGAAAAAGAGCTGTGTGAGGGTGTTCAAGTAAAGGAAAAACAAAACCAAAATCCAAACTTTTTCCTCGTTCTTATGTCTTAATATATATATATATATATATATTTATATACACACATATAGTAGCATCGCATTTCTTGTCTTTGGATCATGACTAGTGAGGCTCTGTTCTCGTGTCAATTCTGAGCCTTCCCCAGAAGTGGATTCTTTCCTTCTTGCTTGCCCAAGAGAATTAAAAAAAAAAAATAGAGGCAGAGAAAGTCGGGGAAAAAGTGGGTTCGTCTTCAGACAAAAAAATGGAGGTCACCGAGACAGAGCTGTAGCGGAGAAAATAGTTTCTTTTTTTTTTTTCTTTAATGGAACTTCTTTTGGGTTCTGAAAATGGCGGATTGGTTCAGCTTCAACTCCAGTTTTTCCATTCATCGTTCTCTAACACAACCAGAGCCCTCCAAAAATCACATATTTTTCATGTAAGCCGTCTCCAAAAAAAAAAAAAAATTATTTTTCCAAGTGAGGAGAAAAAAAGATTAAAAATTTTATTTGGGATTTAATTTTTTGGTCTTGCAGTTCCAGCAATACTACTGAAGTAAGCTGAGCTAAAGCAAAGAAAAAAAAAAGAGCTTTAATGGCGGATTTCAATTCTCAATCTTCCCCAACAGAGAAATACAAAAGACCCTTTTCCTCTTCTCTCTTCATGAGCTCTCCAAGGCTATTCACGAGCTTCACTTCAAAGGGTTTCTCCGAAACCGCCGAGTCCGTCATGAGCCCAACCTCCATTCTCGACACCAAATCCTTCTCTTCTTACAACCTCAAAAACCCATTTCGGTCCGACAACCCAAAAGCAACCTCGGACCAAGAAATAGCGACAATCACCACCGCAAAACCACGCCCTTGGGACAAAGGAATCGGCCTCGGAATCGTCGACGCTCTAAACGACGAGAAATCCGATGAAACGAAGCCGAAATCCGATACCCGAATGGTCCTTTTCGGGTCCCACCTAAAGATCCAAATCCCTTCCTCTTCCCCGGGCGATTTCGGCATCAAAACCAGGAATTCCCACCTGGGTTTTTCTCCGGTTAAGAAATCAGCTTCAGGGTCGGCGAGTTTTGGGGCTTCCGATGAGATTCCGATGGAGCTCTCGGAGGATTACACTTGCGTCATCACCCACGGGCCCAACCCGAAAACGACACATATTTTTGATAATTGCATTGTGGAGGAGAGTTGTTTTGGTGTCGTTGGATTCTCTGGAGCTAGAAAAGAGGATAATCAACGAGATTTTGAGGGTGCTGCTTTTCCTTCAGAGAATTTCCTCAGCTTTTGTTTCACGTGCAAGAAGAATCTTGGACAGGGGAAAGATATTTACATGTACAGGTACGTTGGTCCGCATAATTATTTTTCTGTTAATATTCTGATTGGGTTTTTGTCTAATTTGTGAAATTGGTGAAAGATTTAGGACCCCTTTTGAAAAAAAAAAAAAAAAACCTTCTTAATCATCAGTTTTAGGACCCTTTTGATGCAAGGTTTTTTTCATTTTTATTTTTTATTTTCCAGGGGTGAGAAAGCATTTTGTAGCCCTGAATGCCGTTATGAGGAGATGTTGTTGGAGGAGAGAGAAGATAAACTTGAATTTGATGGTGTTTAGTTTGATTAAGGGAAAGAATTGTTTTCAACAGTTCTTTTCTTCTCAATCTGCCACAATCTTGTGTTCTTCATGGAGCCATAAAAAGTTTTTTTTTTTCCTTCTGTTTTACTTTTTTTTAGTAAATCACTTTCTGCTGTGCTTCTCTCTCCGTGTAGAGCAAGAGTGGAAGTGATGAGAGAGAGCTGAGATAATATTATTACTATTGTAGAGTTGCATTTTGTTGAATTTTATGAGTAGGGTGATTGCTTTGCTGTTGGGTATTTTGTCCACAGTTTTTGGCCATTTCAAGGTTCGTGATGATGATCTTGACTAAAGCTGCCAATCATCTTTTCTTTGTTGTGTTATGTACCACTAATTGCCAAATAAAGCTTTTAAATTAAGGCCAAATGTAAGTAGGACCCATTTTTTACTCATTTGTCGTAGATTCTCTTCTTTTCATATGATTCTTTTTTCCACACCTTCAACCATTCATGTCCATTTCTTTGTGGTTTTGCTGATTAGCACGCACCGAGGGAAAGAGTTCTGACTGGTTTTAACTTCTGCAACTAGTAAATCAACTGTTAAAAGGTCAATCTAAATTCTAAAATTGAGAAGATCTAAAGCCATGCTTATAGCCTTCTGGTGATGAAAGGCCAAGTCTCTTCAAAATCTAATCTCAAAAATAAGGTCGGGTTTATTCGCCTGTTTAAAAAAGTAGTTGTGGATGATTTGTACTATAAATATAATAAAATTTTTATATATTATAATAAAAAGATACGTTATAAAATATTTATATATTATAATTTTTAAACCTAAAATAATGGTTTAAGATGTTCTCTCAAACACTCTAAAACATTTAAGATGTTTGGCTAGTGATGAGAATTATAAGTAGAAACTATTTTTATTGCGACATGTACGAGCTTTACATTATAACAACTTTTTTTTTACTGTAACATGTGAAGTTTTACACAGTTCATAATTGAGTTTGTGGTTCATACCATTCTAGCCAAACACCCTCATTATTCTTATATTTATGTTTGCAACCACTCAACATATTGGGACTTAAAAAATAAGTTTAAATACTGTAGTATATTTTTACTTTATATTATAATATGTGAAAGTTTTATTTTATGAACGGTTCAAATTCATAAGTTTAAACTTAACTTTTAAACGCAAGATAAAAGTCCTTTTTTCTAGTAATTACATACACAAGATATCTTTAGAGTTAGAGCCTTTTAAGAGGATAGTTTTGGTTCAAACCAACTTTATTATAGTAATTTCTCTCTTAAAATTTTTAATATTTTAGGTTCAAATTCTTAGTTTCGAACTATGTTCCAAACGAACTACTTGCTTATTACTCTTTCTACTAGAAATGACACTACAAGAAAAACTACATTTAACGACATTATTTACGACATGTAGTTTTTGAATGTCGTTGAAAAGTATATACAATGACATCTCCAACAAAGATGTCGACATTTGAAACAATAATTAACGATATCTATATAGATGTCGTATTAAAGGTCTCATTTTAATGACAATAGTTTAGTGTCGTTAAATTATTTAACGACAAGTAGGAGATGTCGTCAAAGCCTTGGAGATTCTATAACACCCCTTATAGACGATATTGGTTAAGATGTCGTCTATAAGAGGTGTCGTGAAATCTCCAAGGTTTTAACGATATCTCCTCCTTGTCGTTAAATAATTTAACGACACTAAACTACTGTCGTTAAAAGGAAACCTTTAATATGACATCTATATAGATGTCATTAATTATTGTTTCAAATATTATTAACGACATGTTTGTTGGAGATGTCGTTGTATGTATTTTTCAACGACATTTAAAAACTATATGTCATAAATAATATGTCGTTAAATATAATTTTTCTTGTAGTGTGAGCACATCATGCAAAATTCAATAGCCCTTCTGCTTCCCACGAACTCATATGCTCATAAATGTCCAACAGAGCACACGAAAGCAAAAGTTCGACGAAATAACCCTCAGAGAAGAAATACCGAACATATTTTTTGTCCATGGGATTATGGTTTAAGTCTACCTTTAAATTGAGTAATGCTATCAAGGTTGATAATTAAACGGGCCTTTTATAAATTTCAATAACTATCAACCTCCAAAGCTAAAATTTTCTATAATCCCTCAAATCTATTGTGAAAAATGGTTGGACTTTGTGTTAATTTCTAAATGCGGCTTTTAAATACAGTAGATTCTTAATAGGCCGTTTGGTACGTTAATTCAAAATAGTTTAAGGCAGTTTAAACTATTGAGGCGCTTCAAACTTACATTTAGTAAAGTAATAACTGAGACCAGTTTAAACTATAAAGGCAGTTTTAAAATAGTCAAAACCCTCAAAATCTAAACTTTGTCCCCCCCTCAAGTCCATACGATTTGGATCATTTTCTACATTAAAAACCATTCTCATTTACGTTTTCTTTTTATAAACCATAATTTTTTAAACATTAGTTCTTATTTTAAACTTGATCTGATGTTTTATTCTCATTTTAAACCTTTACGTTTCTAATGATAATTCAAAACTATCGTTTAAATTATACAGTTTGAAACCTACAGTTCAACCATAAAGTTCTAAAATACACCATTTTGAACCCATGCAACAACAAGCCATAAATAATTTAACCAAAACAAGGTTTATCAAACGGTAGTTGCTAGGGAAGTTCTCTGATAATCACTTTTAGGAGCTATAAAAGCAATTTTAAAATTGATTCTCAATAAATTAAGTTGCAATTTTCACATGAGAGATAAATAAATGTGTTGTCCTGAAATTTTTTTGATAAAAGACAATGTTAAATTGACTCTTAATGAATTTTATGATTTACACATAAGTCAAGACAAATAAACGCGTTGTTCGTCGAATTGTGACCGATAACTTAACGGTTGGGTTTTCAAATTTCAGACCATGTTAGTTGGTGAAAGATAAAATTTGGTAAAAATGGACGAAAATAGAGGGTCTCATAGAATGTGACACGGAGAACATTTTACATAAGTGAATTTGGAAACCATTTGATTTTGGACCATTTAGGTCCAGAGTTGTATTTTTTTAGTAAATATTGGTGCCCATTGGCACGGTATGCTCCCCATTTTGATGCCCACTATCTGTGATGTAGGGCATCAACAATCAAGAGGCCTTGCTTCAAGGGCTTTTTTTTAGCTAGAGGTGTTACAGTAGTGCTGCCAAGGGTTGTTATCTTTTTCCCTTCCATGTCCAAATAATGCTCGACTCTGTATAGTATACTTGTGTGACACCTAAATTTCTTTTGGAGCTTAGTGTAGAAATGGAGAACATCAATGTTGGATACCATTTGAAGTGCTAGAACAGAAGTGCTAGAAAATGCTAGAAACTCAAAAGTGCTAGAAAATCAAACCAATATAGGATACATGTGATTAAAGATTGTGTTGTTGACAACAAAAGTGCTAGAAAATCAAACCAATATGCGATACCATTTCACGTTATGCCATTTTGAAAATTTTGTTGGAGTTAATAGCATGTAGAAAAAATTTACATTTGTTTTCACTTGGTGTAAATAAGGGTGTTTGACAACTTGATTAAACTAAATTGTAAAGCTTTAGCAACAATAGTAAAAAGTAAAAAATGATAACAGTGTAAAGCTCTCACATGCTACAGTTTTTAAACCAAAACTTTTAGTTCTAATCAGTTTGTCAAACACCTTAAAAGTGGTCTTACTTAACTGGTAATACATATTTTTAAACTATTAGATATGATCAAAATTTATCATTTTTTTGGTAGATGTAACAATTAAAAACAGATATATAGTTAATCACCGGTATACTTTTTCAATATATATGAGAGAAATCTCCTTCTTATGGTTAAGAGAAGAAAAATGTTGTGTAAAATGAAGACAATGACGCGTTGAAATTAAGATAAAAGAAAAAACCACACTCGACAAAAGAAAAAGAATAGAGAAAAAGAGGAAATAAAGAAGGGCATATCTACGTGAACAAGCAGGGACAGAATAAAAGAATATCTAACCCAAAAGAAAGAAAAAGAATGGGCAAGTTCTTTTGTTCCCATCAAATCTCTTGGTCCTTCAAAGTTGAACCTTGGAGGATGCAAAGAGCTCATAGGCATATCACATGCAATTTTCAATCTCTCATGCAAACGAATTAGTCTTGTCCTTCCATTGGCCATTTGTGCTAATGCTCACGTAGTCTATATAAATTCTCCAACATGTTCGATGTTCCTAAAGTATACACACACGCAGACAGATTTATATAATATGTCATATGGGAATATATGCGCATATACTATATAATATCCATGTATTGTGGTGGGTATATGTATGGATATAGAGCATTAAAAATGAGAGTTAAAACTTGTCATGTTTTGGCTTGTTTTGTGACAGTCTCACATGGGTTAGGAATGAGTCGTAGTTAGTCTCTAATCTATATAAACAGGTCTTGACTCCTCCTAGTTTGCTCATCCTTAAAATTATAGATTTTTCTTTTTTTTTTTTTAAGAATATTTTAGGAACTGTTTTTTTGACACTCTAGTTGTACTCTTGTTTTAGAGTTTTAGAACCAAAGGACTAAAGCCGCTAAGGACTAAATTAAGAAAAGACAGTGGGGTACTTGATTGATACTTTAGTCGTATTTTTGTTTTACATAAAAAAAAAATTAAAATTGTGCATTTACTAAAAAATTGAAATATGTTATCGTGCCTCTCTTTTTTTTTTTTTTATGAAAATTATAATTTATATCTCTAATTAATAATCAAAACATATAAGTACTATGTCTGTACTAAATAAAAATAATCAATAATTTTTTATATAGTGCCTTTATTAACAAAAAAATTCTAGCTCATCAATGCGATGTCATACTTATTAGCACAGCAAAAATTTTCATCCGTTAATAATGTAAATCCACATTAGAGTAATTGAATTCCACGTATATCCTGTATTAGACCATAAAATTAGGCTTCGCTGTACGTTTATGTATACATTAGTTTTTTTTTTTTTTTTTTTTTTTTTTTGAGAAGTAGTATATTTTGATGTCAGTTAAAGAGCAAGGAGAAAGATGTGAATCAGTAGGCTTTGAAATATTTGAAATAAATAGCATATTTACTAAGTAGATAATTTATTCAGTAAGAGTTAATAATTTATATGTTAAGAACATATAAATTATTTACCTTCTAAATATGCTATTTAATATTTCAACATATGCTTATTACTTTTTAAAGTTTTTTAAAAAATAATATTGTTGTGGCAGAGTATTCCTCCAATTCACAGACACCCTATCATTTCTAAGAAAATGACCAAATTATTATGTTAAATTAAAATCAGACAAAAATTTTTTAAAAATATGTTGAAAATATCGATAATTTCCTAAAAAAATATATCTATAATTACATAGCAATTATCATAATGATATTACAATTTATACTATATAATTAGATAGTAATTATTATAATGATATTACAATCCATACTTTATAATTAAATAGTAATTGTTTATTAAATCATCTTAAGCCATAGCAAGAATATTTAACGGGAGAAAAAACTACACAATCTAATTCTTTTTTGAAGGGTAAATTTACATGTGACGGAGTGTACAGATATCAAATGTACATAGCCCCCTTTTTATAAATTATATATATTGGCAATATAAAAACACCCTTTATGTTGACTTTATCATGGAAATTTCTAGAAAAAAAAGGGTAAAGTACGAGTCTGTAATAAAATGCAAAATACATACATACATATATATATCGTGTAACTATAAAATTATTAAATTAATTACAGCATAATTTTAACAAGAAAAATCACTAATATCATTAAGTTACTCACGATTTAATTTCGTAACTAAAAAATTACTTAAAATGTTATCCTAAAAATATAAAACAATCACTTTCAAAAATAAATAAATAAATAAATAAATGAAACAGCCACATACCCTTTTGACGGAAGCAATTCGAAAAAGGGAACATCACTAGATTAACGTAATATCAACTATATTAGCAAACCCTATTTGCACAACCAAAGTAGGAAATATCATTATCACCACCTTAATATAATAAAACACAGAAGCCTTACAAAAATGAGTATCATCTTGGGACCCACCCCTTGTAATAGTGTGGGATTTAAACGTGTTACAAAGCATTTTTTAAATTTAAACAGGTTAAAACTAAACAAAGGAAATACATTACTTAATTATATAATACAACAAAAAAATGCGGCTTATTAAGTAATCAAATACAATATTTATCACCTTCACATGATCCTGCATCCTTTTTTTGTTCTAATACCCAAGTAGAATTAATAAAAGAAGGAAGGAAAGAAAGAAAAGAAATGAAAAAAAATACAAAATACTCGAATTAATTCGGTTTTAAATGAGGCTATATGCCATGTATCACTCTGATTTACTAGTAATTTCAATCTGTCCTGCTCTTCCAATGCATGAATATATAGAGTCATCGTTAACTTTTAAATGATCATTTGCAAGTTATATGTCCTCCATACTAAAAACATTATAATACAAGGATGCAAGATCTTTGATGCATCTTATGTCCTGAACAAAAATACAAGGTCATATTGTTAGTACATATATATACACACGCATGTATATAAATAAACTTATTTTCAATGGTTATTTTTTTAACGGTTCAACCCACTAGATTATGAAAATTATGAAAATTTAAATTAAATAATGTATATAGAATAGGCCTCTTGTATTAGTTTCTAAGGAAAAAATGATGCATTAATTGCTCGATTATCATTAACCAATTTATGTGATAATCTTATTCACCACTGAGAACGTAAATAGTTTGATTGAAAAAGATACTAACCGTTTCCAAATACTCTTGAGAAAACTTGTCGCTACGAAAATCTTTTAAGAACTTTCTTACATGCATCAACAGCTTCATCAACCTGGATATGTTGTTTCTTAGGAAAATCAAATAGCAGAAGATTTTTTTCAAAGTATAAAAGAGGAGATCAAATCTTACCTTGTGAGGAGTTGATCTTATAGATATCATATACCATCCAAGGTTTAGTTTGTGAAATAAGCTTGTACTATCCAATTTAACATGTCATACCATAAGTACCAACATCGATCCTGTGTTAAACATCCACGGAAATTAAGACATGATTATTATTATTATTATTATTATTATCCTTGTTGTTGTTATAACTTGAACTTAAATCATTAGGAAAATCGGCACTAAACCTAGCCTCAGGGCAGAGCCACGTAAGAACGAAAGTGGATAGCTGCTTCCTCTAAACTTTTTTTCCTTATAATTTTGTATATGAAATTTCATGAAAATTTTATTTTGTTCTCTTTAAAATTACATTTCGTCCCTTCTAAAATTGTATTTGGCCCTCTTCACCTCACTAATTGAGTTACATCACTGTTACACGTCACTAATTTTTTTGGCTTCACACACATTATAACAAGCATTAGTTGACAATATCTGGAATATCTTCTTGTTAATTCAATGATAGGAATATTCTAAACTTATCATAACCTAAATTCGAATAAATCTAAAAAATTCAACAATGTATTTTTCTTTTAATTAAATGAGAAATATTGTCGAGTATAACTACCTTCTGCTTATTGTCTCAGAAGAATTTCATCGTGACGGAGAAGAAAAGAGGATGACTACGAAGTTTACTTTACAAATCCTCCCTCTCAGTCAACAACTTCGACTCAAGATTGTGTTTTCCATCGATAGTTATCCCCCAAAAATTCGGAGTAAGGGGAGCAATATATGCATATATTTTCCCTTCAGTATTCTTCAAATAAAAAAAAAAAAAAAACTGATAAAAAACCCTTATAATCAAAAGATTTTGCAGCTAATTTTTACTCTATATAAAGTAAACATAGTGGTTATGTGAGCTTACTTGTGATTGCAAATTAGAGGGAGAAGCACTATACTTAATTGGTTCATATTTCTGCAGCTCATTCTCGAATTTTTCATAGCTTTTACCGTACCTATATAGTTAAACTGACAATTTCTCACTCTCAAGTTCATGTTCAGTCATATGTGCAATGCCTTGTTCGTCGTCCTCTTCATGCATTCCCATATGAACTTCCACTTGTGCTGTAAACTTATAATTTAAAATATCAGTAATCTTCTACTTCTCAATATTCTATATATATAAAGATTTGGGTCCTTTTGGTGGAAAACTCTAATTGGTATAGCTTTGTTTCTTACTGTTATATTTGGTCAAAATCAATATTTTTTTCATTGCATATTTGACATATGAAAGATAAATATCTATCGTTTTTGGTACCCATTAAAAAAATTGTCTGAACCTTTTTGTTTAGTGTATAAAAGATAGAATCATGTCATGCACCTCTAAAATTAAATAGGTCTTTGGATAATATGGTTTTCATAGCAATTTGTAGTTTAAATTGAGTTCGTTTTGAATTTTGTAAAACACACGTAGTTTAAACTAAGTTTAATTTGTAGTTCAAATCAACTTGGTCAAACCGTCTAATTAAAACAATAATTAAGCCATCTAAAGGCTTCACGTGGGTTATGAACCAGGACAACCCGGGGAGATGATAGTACTTAATTAAACCTTGGCCTTCTGGAAGAATGAATGTTAGAGGAGAATAATTTCATCCTTCATGATGAGAGAGAAGATTTAGAATCCTCTAGAAAAATAAACACTTAATTTTTACCTGTTGGGGAGCTTTTTATCTTGCATCTTTCCCTAAAATTAACGCAAAATGCAAACCAAAGGGAAAAAAAAAAGAAAGAAATTTTACATTTATATAGAAAGAAGAAGCGAAACATGCTTACTAAAAATTATATTGTATCGGATAAACATGAATATATTCATGGGTAAATCAAAGAGAAAAGAATACAAGTTCACAGACGGATATACTGCATATATATTGTACGGTGTATTATAACAATGAAAGATTTGGTGACAAGGTTAACACGAAACAAAAAAAAGCACTACACTGCAAGGGCTTTTGGGAGCTATGGTTTAAATCGCAGTTTGCATTTTAAACTAATTTTTTTATAATGTTTTTTCTCATAAAATTTAAATTGTTATAATATTTTTAGTTTAGACTGAGTTGTCAAACACCCTATGCATATATACCTTGGTGTGTAATTCTTATTGATTGACTGTACAACTTGCACACATATACACAAAGGCAAAATTTTTGGTTTAAACATTGTAATATATGAGAGCTTTATATTGTAATTTATTTTTTCTTGATACTGTAGCATGTGAGAGCGTTTTGATTTGCATTGAAGTAGTCAAACACACTAGTCTAAACTATAGAGAGTTTTTAATTTTATGATTATGTACAAATTATTAAAATAAGTACATATGTTAATTACAAATGATGATCTGACATTTTATATACCTTAATTATTGAATTTGTTACAATCATTTGATTTATATTATCAGATGGCTAAAACAAGGGATAACTATTAGAGTAAAAAAAATCCAATATATATGTATATAAAGATGGATTAATTGGGTTACACTTACAAAAGAATTGTATAATCTGGGCTTTGATAAGTTGAGAAAAATTGTACGTGTGTCATGGGGAACTATTGGTACATGAGTTTGTTTGTTCATGATCCCTCTTGAGCTGCCATAATAATGAAATTATTATTTTTCAATCATAAAATAAAAATAATAAATCCAATTATATAATAAAGAAAAAAGGGACTCGAAAGTAATTATACATATTATGCTCTCTTTTTTTTCTATTGATATCTCGAGAAAATCATTAGGAAAGTACACATGCCTGAATTAAGTGGAGGAATAGAAGCTGGAGAGACAATAATCATGTAAATAATAATTCCAATTAAGAGACTTTTTAATTAATCTCAAACCTCTGGCCATAACAGCACCTGATCAATTTGGATGTTCTCCTGATCAAAAGTTGAATTTAAATCAACGTTACATGAATAAAATTAATCGTATAAAACAAATAATCAACAGCAAGTCTGTTAAAAACGAAACGCCCCAAAGGGCAATATTATTCAAGCCAAACAACATATATAAATATATATATATATATATATATGTATATATATAGTCAAAGTAGGAGTTTTTAAAAATCAAAAATCAAAGAAAAGAAAAGGAGAAACAAACAAAAAGAGAAATTTAAGATGATATTTTTTGGAAGCAAGGAACATTAAAGGAAAGTTTGTTTGTGAATGGGAAATTTGGAGAGGGGAAACCTATACAATTTTTGAAAGGAAATTGAGGCAGCATAGTAATACTTCCAATGGCAAGTACGAGATTAAGCTCAAGAATTATTAAAGAAAAACCAAATCTCGATACGTTCATCTTAAAAAAAAAGAGAGAAAAAAAAAAGAACTTGATAGGTGCACTTATTCAGACACTTCCCTATCGAAAAGGTGCATTCTTTGCACTGTGTGTACAATCCGACTTTTTCAGGTTTATTATTAAATTATAACATATTATTTTCTCAAAACTATAAAATATACAATTTTACTAGAACAATGTCTTTTAGGTTTATTTTATTATTGCGTTCTATCAGGTTTTTTTTTATTCATACTTTTTTTTAGTGAAAATAGCCAAAATACTTTTAAATAACACTTTTTTGTTAATTAGCCTGAAGTACTTGTGATTAATTATATTTTTACACTTTTTAAAGGTGTTTTATTTTAGCGTATAGGCTAAAGAGACATATGACATTTTTTTATTTATAGAGTTAAAATATATCTTCAGTTTATAAATATTATTTATATGTCTCAATGTATATGTATAGAGACATTAATGACCTTAATAATGATATTGTTAGTTTTAATTTATTTTTAGAATAGTAATAATATACGTATTTAAGATTTTAAACAGATTATGATATCATTATAATTTTTTTAAAAAAATCCCTAGAATTAGAGTTCTTATTGTTTAAATTCAAATTGGTATCCAAAATAACGATTTTAAAATTCCCTCAACTAAAGGATGGATTTTTTTACGGCAAATTGGAATCATGATGTTATAATTAAATTAATGATATAATATTTATTAAGTATTTTTATATGTCTTATAGGTTATATAATTGATATATAATTAAGTTAATGATACGTAATGATAATGATTCATAATGACATTTATATTTTGAGACTTTAAGTGATAATGATATTTCTTTTTTTTAGTGATATGTAATTAAATTAATGATGTAGTATTTATTAAGTGTTTTTGTGTATCTTATAGGCTATATGATTGATATATCATGAAGTTAATGATACATAATGATAATGATATTTAATTACATTAATTTTTTAAGACTTCAAGTGATAATACTTTCTATTTCGGTTGTGCTCATACTACGGATTGGAGATATAAACAATATTACATTAACCTAATGATATTCATTTTTTATTGCTTCTTGTATTTTTTTGAAATTTTATTGTAAGCAATTTACTGACACAAATTATTTTTTTTGTTTAAGTTATATTGTAATTAACCAAGTGTATTTGTATTTCTTTAATATCAATTTTTTTAATAACTTAACTATGAGAAAAATAAGTAAATCTGTTAAAAAATAGATATATAATAAAGCCTATTAAAAGATATTTTTAGATTTTTAATATATATAATGTAAAAAAAGGATATATAAATAATATTTGTAAAATAAAGACATATTTTAATTTACATTTTAAAAAAGAATTACTTGCCTAATTTTTACATAGCGTATTTCTCTAAATGACCCCCTCCAAAATGGGCCAAGGAGCTTACTTGGGCCGGAGTCCAATAACACTTGAAGTAGAGCACCCCATATACGTGTCTCTTTTCTAGCCAGTCTTGTCCTCCGACCCCGGTGGATCCTCAGGGGTATTTTCGTCACCACGGCAGTACAAAGTACAGATATTAATTTCCTACAATCCAAGAAAAAAGGAAAAAGAAAATTCTCAAAAAAAGGAGCCATTATTAAACTGACGAAAGGAAAAAATGGCGTGTCCAACGTATTTTTCCTCAATCCCGATCTTACCCTCTCGAAATTCCGTTTTGTCGTTCGTCTCCTTCTCCTCTTCTTTTCCTCTCATCTATCGGATCCGCCGCCGGCGGCAGCCGGGCGTTTTCGCCGCCTACAGAAGAGCCCGCCGTAAGCTCTCCCGGAACGACATGTCCGTCCCCGTTCCGATGTCGTCTACGCCGCCGAGTCTGTCGGAGATGGACGACGACGTCGTTTTCGACTCCAGAAGCGGTGATTCCCTTTCTTTGGAACTCAACTTCAAATTATGAAACTTTCGTCGTATTACCTTCTTTTTTCCTATCATTAAAGGAGAAAATCGTCTGAATTTTAACTAACTTGTCTGTTTGTGAGATTGCAGAGCTTGTTTGTTTGTTTTTTTTTTTTTTTGGGACAATTACTGGGTGATAAATGTTCATTTAGATAATTTAATTTTAATTTAGGTAATAAAAAGTGGGCTTTGTTTAAATAAGGTTTAGATTCGGAATTAGGTTTTTTTTGGTGGAATAGATTCACAATTATTTGGTCCTACTAAAGTGGGTCCTATCCTATTTAGGAAAATTTTGCTAATTTGCTTATGATTTTACGTCGTAATCTTTGCATGAGATAATTATTCCCAAGAATCATATTTCCGAAAATAAATAAATAAATAATAAATAACCTTGCATTAGAACAAGTATTTTTATTATTCTTTGCTTTGAAAACTTTATTTTATATATCTAAAAAAAAAGGAACTTTAGTTTATATTTTTGGCCATCTTCATTCTTTAAAGAACTTGAATATGAAATTTGGAGGCTTTTGCTTATAATAGGCCTTTATTATATGTTATCTTCAATTTCGGAGCAGCTTCAACCAGACGCATGGAATATAGATGTCGTTTGACATGGTTTCAAGGTTGTTCTTTTGCAACTCCTCAATCCTTGTTGCCCTTAAATGTAGGTGTGATAAATGGTGATGTGCTATTGACAAACATGGAAGCAGAAATGTCATCGACTAGCAACGCAGCTCCTCGCAAGAACAAATATCGTAGAAGTGCCGTGAAATGCTTTGGGGTCGATTTGACCCCGGATAATATTGCTGTGGCGATGGTGTATTTCGTGCAAGGTGTATTAGGCCTTTCAAGGCTTGCTGTCAGTTTTTACTTGAAAGATGATTTGCACTTGGATCCTGCAGAGGTATACAAGCTTTGTATTTATTGTTCTAGTGATTGTCATACTCGCATTTATGCTAAATTTTCCTTTCTTGACGGTGTAGCGAACAATTATAAGCTTCTTATTCCTTTTGTCTCACTCTCCTTTTGGATTAATTCATCATATCTCTTCATGAAGCTATTAGAAAAGAATTAGTGCCCCACCTTGAGGTTTGTTTCTCAGAAAGTAAAAACATGGTTTTCCTTTTCAGTTCATCCCAAAACATCCTTCCATATATTTGTTTTTTCTCACCAAATATACTGATTTGATTTCTGGTTGACTAGACAGCTGTGATAACAGGCTTTTCTGCACTACCATGGCTCGTTAAACCAGTATATGGATTTATTAGGTGAGACCATTTAGCATCTGATATCAATTTCTATCTTATTATCAGGGACTTATTATCTAACATTATATTTTTTCATCTTTTTTATGGTTTTATTTTATTTTATTTTTTTTGAAGTGATTCTGTCCCACTATTTGGCTATCGAAGAAGGTCATACTTGATTTTATCAGGCCTTCTCGGTGCACTCTCATGGAGCTTGATGGCCAGTCTTGTTGACGGCAAGTATAATGCTGCTTTCTGCATAATTCTTGGCTCTCTTTCGGTTGCATTCTCTGATGTTGTAAGCATCTGCTACTTTGTGACTTGTTTTTTAACTGTACTTGAGCAATTTTATTTTCAGTTATTGTCACCATGTGGTTTGTTTTTATAAAAGTTGCATTTTTCTTGTGTGCTTAACGTGGTTTTTGTTTATGCTTTTTCTTACTTCCAGGCTTTCTGTAGAGACTAATCTCCTATTTTCTAAACGTCTTGGCTTTTCTTAGGAATTTACTTGTTCCAATATGTTAATGAGTTTCTGGAGAATTTGCCCTGTTTGATACGTGGTTTGCTGCAAATAGAAGCAGCTTAGTGCTAATTTCATTTTTGGTACCCTGTTTTCTACAAGTTTTTAAGATAGTTAGTTTCTTAACGTTTTGCCTTGCAGTTTGAAATGATTTGACTGTTATTATTGTGTAGGTTGTTGATTCTATGGTTGTGGAGAGGGCTCGTGGTGAATCACAAAGTGTGTCAGGATCTCTTCAATCGTTGTGTTGGGGATCGTCTGCTTTTGGTGGAATTGTGAGTTCGTACTTTAGTGGCTCCCTGGTAGATGCTTATGGTGTAAGGTATGTATGGTGGTTCTTATACTAATAATTTTAAGCTGATGTTTATTAAGGAACCTGGAACCACATATGACTTCAATTCATGTCTCAGGTTTGTTTTTGGTGTCACGGCATTGCTACCACTGCTGACATCTGCGGTTGCTGTGCTTGTAACTGAACAACGTGTGCTAGGTCCAGTGAGGGGGCAAATTCCTAACTTGGCCAGTCCAAGCTTTCTAGAAAGTTCAAAACAGAATATCATTCAATTGTGGGATGCTGTCAGGCAGCCCACGGTATTACTTCCTACGATATTTCTTTTCCTTTGGCAGGCAACACCTCATTCAGACTCTGCCATGTTTTACTTCACGTATGCCCTTTTTTAGATAACCTTTATCATTAGTTTTCTTAATGCTACATGTATTTGGACCTTTATTTTCCTTGAGTATTGTTGGCACATGCTTTGATGTCTGACAAGAATGCTTTTTTCCCAGTACAAACAAACTTGGCTTCACCCCGGAATTTCTAGGACGTGTCAAGCTTGTTACGTCAGTGGCATCATTGCTTGGAGTTGGACTCTATAATGGTTTTTTGAAAAATGTTCCTTTGAAGAAGATTTTTCTTGCAACCACTATCATTGGTTCGGCTCTGGGAATGACTCAGGTTTGTGAGAGGTTACATTTTGCGCAGATGTTAACCCTTTTTTTTTTTTATAGCATGACTGTTTAATGGAAGTTGCTTCTTGTTAATATTCTCTGGTTTTCTGGCTCAGGTTTTCCTCGTTACTGGATTGAACAGGAGTTTAGGCATAAGTGATGAGTGGTTTGCGATTGGGGATTCTTTGATCCTTACAGTTCTTGGTCAGGTAAACGTTTGGTAGAAATTTCTCGACTGTTGTTGTAACTCTGATGTTTATTCTATGCACTCTGTGTTCTTGTATGCACGTTAATTAATGAAGCAAAGAATCGAAAACATAATGGTCCAGAATTGCCATCTAATTGGAAGGAAGCTCTTGTATCATTCCTAATAGAAAGTATTTGTTAGCAAAAGAAAGAAAATGGAAATCGAAAATCGTAGATTGGATTAATTGAAATGACTGTCTTGTTGGCGTGCATTCCTTGCATCTTACAAAAATACGCCAATCAACACCAAGCTAAGTTATGCTCTTCATTCAATTATGCTGCTCCACTGTCTTATTGCTTGTTTTGCATGAAGCAAATCTTACTAGTGATTGTTGTGGAATACTAAAACTAGTTCTATTACTATCTCAGGCTTCTTTCATGCCGGTTCTCGTATTAGCAGCGAAATTATGTCCAGAAGGAATGGAAGCAACACTCTTTGCAACTCTCATGTCCATATCTAATGGAGGGAGTGTTCTTGGAGGACTGATAGGTGCTGGTCTGACCCAGCTCTTTGGCGTCACCAAAGACAAATTCGATAACTTAGCCTTTTTGATAATCCTGTGCAACCTCACCTCACTTTTGCCTTTGCCATTTCTCGGCCTTCTTCCGGATGATGGTCCCGATCCCAAGTCAGAGGAAACTGCTGACATTGAGATGAAGTCAAATTGAGTTCTTTTTGTGTTGTTTTTTCCTCCCATCAAAGATAAGACGTATCTATCCTTCCGATGATTTGCCTTTGAGGCTGTAGCTGTTACACGAATCCCGCCCCGCTGCGGCTCACAATGAGAGAGAAAGAGAGAGAGCCCTGTAAATATTACGACGATGTTCAATAATTCTTGGATCTTCTTCTTTTCTCCTTCTCATTGTTCTAGCTTAATCTGTTGTTGAAATGCGAAATTTTTTAATGTTGTTTCTAATCATTGATCAGTGATTTAGTTCCTTTTTTCGACTAAGAGGGAGATCATATAGAAGAGGAAGGGGAGGCTAGGGTGTCTTCTTATTGCAATTGCAGAAAAATAAACTGATGACGAACTAATAAGAAGGGTTTATATAGACCTACAAGCAAAGAAAGCAAAGACTAATATTCTCTCTCAAACTTAACGAAGTGGCAGCAAGAAACATCGAGAGTTTGCTGCCACATTGTTGAGTTTCGTCATTTAAAAAATAATAACGTGAACTTGAGTGTGATTTTTGGTTACGAAATAAGGTATAGATTATGGTGAAAAAAATGGGAGACCTTTCGAGACGGCATTTGTTGTCGTTAATTTTTTTTTAAAAAAAAATTAGCAGAAAATTAGATGTTAAATCGGGTCAAAAAATCAGGAAACTCTTTAGCGGGACAAAAAGCATTTTGAATTTTACAATTTTTTAAAGGCTATGTCAGATGGCAAGGTGGACGAGATTTTCATACAATTGTTTTAACGACAACATAGAAGGTCTTGTGAGTAAATTTCTTTAAACTGATTTTAGTCGTTCAAAACCATTAGTGAGGAATCTTTCGATGGTGACACAAAGTCAAAGCTCAAAGCTCAAAGTTCACCATTGATGACAAATTTTAGTGACACCTGACTAAATTTACTTGATCGTGCCTTTTTGTTGTAACGACTTATCTATGAGCGACAATAATTGAACTTTTATCGTCGTTGAAAGATTCATTTTTTGTAGTCAAATTACAAATAAAGGACTAAAATTCTATTCTAGAAGAATATGAATAACTCTAACAGAAGGAACTAAAGTTATGGTTCTAGCCATGTTCAACAAGAAATGTTGACGTGCCATAGTCGAAAAAGTATTATTCATGTTGATGAGCAGACAACTAAGTTATATGGGGTGTTTGGCTAAGGGTGGTGTGAACCACAAACTCAGTTATGAACAATATAAAGCTCTTACATGTGACAGTAAAAATAAAAAAAATTGCTACAGTGTAAAGCTCTTATATACTACAGTAAAAACGGTTCCCACCATTCACCAAACACCCTAATAGTGTCTGCTTGTCGTGTGATAGTGTTGTGAAAGTTGGAACAAGTCATTCTATGTCAGAAAGCAGTTCCCTATCAAAGGCCTATTTTTCCTATATTAAGCCAATTATTTTTTTCTGTCACACTATTCATGGGGTCATTTTTGCACAAATACAATGCAAATTAAGTTTTGTGGACAGAGACATAGAGGCAGATATGATTAAGTAAAATAAAACAATTGAAGTGCTTGGAAATAATCACGGTGTCAAGGACATGAGGAATGTTCAAGTGAGAAGGATTCAAATCTCTATGCCTATGGTACCACCGAAAGGATTATACAACGATAAGGATGTCTTTTTTTCTTATTGAGAACACGTGTTATAAAATATCATATATAATTTAAATAAAACTTTTATAAAATTATAAAATTTTAGTTTAAAATATTGTTATATTAAGAAAATAAAATACTTAGATTCTCTATGGCCATGGTCAAAGGTCGTGTTCGACTAATAGATATGCAGCATTGGAATCATCTATTTTTTGAGTAGAATTCGTTCAGGTCTTTTATATTCTATTAGTAGGCACTAAAATTTATTAAATGTGAAAGGACAAACGACGTGATAGCACTAATAATCTTCTTGTTATTTAAGGGAAAAAAAATCCTTAAGAGTAGATTGGCTGAGAAAGACTGTTTATTACACTTGCTTTGATTCTTTCACTGTTGTATTACTTTCGGCAACTATGATCAAATGAAATTAGTTGCGACCCCAAACAGATAATTACTTATGTTGCAGAGCAACCTTTCACACTTTTGAAGTAATAAAGTGAGGAAAATTTTTAATTAATTTAGTATCCTATAGTAGAGAAAGCCAAGGTTAATTTGCAAATTTCACGTAAGAAAGGGACACACTCATTCATCATACAAAAGACATGCTGACTCAGCAGGCCACGTGGTGGGTCCTATGGGTCATTCAAGTGTTTGATAATAATAATAATAATAATATTATTATTATTATTATTATTAAACAAAAACAATTGAAAGTGGAAACCCCGCCACAACATTTTCAGCCAGTTTAGCCACACTCTACGGCACAATCATACAAATATACCTATCGGAACTGTACCATGACGGATACATATATACACATATTTAAAAACCTAATAAATTTTAAGATTTCCTGAAAAATTTTAAGATTTCCTGAGAAAAAATAGAGAGAGATCAAGAGGGCATTTAGAAACATGGTCCAAATCAATAATTTAAATTAAAAACGTTGTAATAATTTAAATTTTGTGAGAGAAAATAATATTATAACAAAACTAATTTGAATCAAAACCTTTTAGTTTAAATCTGTGTTTTTTTATGCACTTTGAATTATTCATGCCCAGATGGCCATTGTACATATACTTTCTTATAGAATATTATAAACGAATTAGGTATATAACTCACCAAAGCAAAGATATAGCAGTTTAAAGTTACAATAATTTCTTTCTTTTTCTCTCCTTTTCTTTCGTATATAATAATAACAGTTTTGATTATTCTTTCTTTTACAGATCATGGTTTAAAGTGGTACTCTCAAGTACTTCTAAAGTTTGATAAGTTATATCTACATATATATATGTCTTTCGTCTCCTTTTGTACTTCGTTCAAGTTTTCATGCAGAGATATAATACAAAGACTAGTTTATCATATTTAACATTGCATTAGAAGTAATTAATATAAGGTTTGTTTAATGTGGATTTCTTCAAACATTTTTTTTTTCCAGACAGCATGGCCAACATCCGAAAAGCCTTCAAATGAAGGGAGTTGGAAGTTGAGAATTGTTGGTGCAGTCTCAAATGATTGAAGCTGAATGACTTTATAACAAAAAGGCAATATTAAGAATACCATGCATCTATAATAACAAAATATAATATATAATATCATATAAAAAATATAATTATATACCTAAGTGAGAAGCAGAATGTCCCACAGTAGCAAAAAATTATGTATAAAATCAGCAGCAGATGATCAGACTACACGTGCTTTTATTTTTTTAATCTAGTCCTCTTTTGATCTTATAAACCTCTAAATCTATTTGAATTCTCTTTACAACAATTAAAATTATGTTTTATCAGTTTTATATTTAAGCAAAAATAAGTAAATAAATAACATAGTGCTGGTGAAGATTCCTGATTTTTTTTTTATTATTTTGTTCCTTGGGTTATGGAAATTGTCGTTGTAATTGATGTTCTTGCATGTTGTTGTTAAGGTCATTATGTATGTCTGAAAGGAATTAAGGACCCAATTCAACTTTAATTAAAAAAAATAGTGTTGATTATTGTTTTACAAGTCTTGGAGGTTAAGATCAAATTGAGAAAATAATGACAAAAAATATTATTTTATTGTTGCTATTAATTATTACTATATTTACTATCAACATTCCTGTCATTAAATCAATACAAAAAGGGCAATTTTCAGACACACATGAGAATGATTAGTTGTATAATAATGACCATAGAGAAATTAAGATATGAAATCAGTTCAAGAAGAAGCAATTATGATGATATTTGAAGGTTTTTTGGGTATAACCATTCAAACTTATCCATATTGGAATTTTTTTTCCTATAATTTTAAATACAAAATCAAAAAGAAAAAAGAAAATTATCCATTTTGATGAAAGTTGCAAAGCTTTTTGTTGAAGTTAATAGTGAGTTTTTGGAGTGGGAAAGAAGTATCCATTCCCCTTGATTGGAAGATGAGTACTGCAATTGAACATATGTATTGCATGTGGGATGCCATGTGAAGGGCATTAAATTTTTAAACACAACTCCACCTTCTAATATATATTATATGTTATACATACATACATACATACATACATACATATATATATATATAACAAGCACTTAAAAACAAAATTTCCAATTTGATAATGGAGGAACCAAACAAGAACCCCATGTGCGAAATCATTGACCCTGGATATATATATATATATATTTATTTATTTATTTATTTATATATAGGACTAAAAACTCCTCTCTTTTGGAATGATTGTGTAGAAAAAGTTTAGAAACAAATCGTTAGGAATAATGTTCCCACTGGCTAGCTCAAGTCCCAGTACAAGGCAGAAAGTAATACATTTGAGACTAAACATAAACCTATAAAATTAGGCTATTGTTTCTAGGTTTTTTTTTTTTTTTTTTTTGGGTTCTCTTTGTCTCTTTGATTTGGACTCTTCTAAAGTTTTCTGCTAGTTACAAGTGAGAGAGTCTGCTTAAGTTCTTAAGCCAACTTTGAGCCGGGAAGCCGTATTAAGAATATTTAACTCCAATTGATTTTTACATACAAAGGGACTCTAACTGTTGACTGCTATATTTGTAAACAAAATGGAAATTATAATAATGAATAGAGAGATATTTAAATATGAAAGTATAAATATTCTTCTACCCTAGAACTTCAATTGGTATAAAATTTTATTTGTAACTCTCTAGTTAGGCCTTCATATTGAATGCAAAACCACTAGTTTTACCTCAAATCCAACAGCGTACGTCTTTTTGGTATTTATAATATATATATATATATATATATTTAATATGAATATATTCAAAAAAAAAATTGCTAGATAAAAGGCCTTTTAATCAGAACTATTAGGGTAAGTTGTACATATTAGTAGTTTTAACTTTATTTGTATTTATTTTTATATAAAAAAAAAGGTTTTGATTGTAGTTTTAGGTCATTCAACCGTATATGTGTTATGTAATATATATTTATATAGAGCTCAACTAATACTCCCCTTTACTAGTGAATCTTTCTTTATTTTTATAGCCGATTGATATAGGCACACTGTTTAACCACCTTAAAATTTTATTTTTTTTGTCTTTTATTTTCTTATTAAATTTTCTATAAGAACAACAAAAGAATTGTAATTGCAAGCATAGCCTAATGATAAAATTTTCACCTGACTCTATTAAAAAGTGAAAAGTTTAAATTCTTTTGGCCCATGTTAAAAAAAAGGATAGAATTAGTGTATGATTTAACTAAGAATTGCTTACTGATGTGGAAGATAATTTATTTTTTTAACATGAAAACGATTGAACTCTGAAAAAAAAAAAAGCCTTTATATGTAATAATAAATGAAGATGGCTGGCTATACAAAATAAGGAAAGTTTAAAAAGAGACGTCGGCCAATTCAAGTTGCTATATCTATTACTTCCATTGCAGCAGATCTTTGCATTGAGACATCAATTTTTCTTCAGGTGGACCAGCTCATGATGATCACTCTTGAGACATCTAACAGTAAATGCCATTGTGCCCACTAGAATTGCCTGACATCTACCAGACCAAGTACTCAAAAACGGATGTCTTTTTGCATGAAATGGCCCAATATTCAAACTCTCATAAGTGCCAGTGGTGTTTCAAGCCCTCCTTTCAGGCCCCTACCAGCAGCCCCACTCGCTTGACCATGGCTTGTCTGGTGGACCTGTCATGTGTGTTGGTTTTATATGGAGCTTGGACCTCCTGCATGGAGAGCTATTAACGTGTCTTCGGGGGTATTTTAGGTATTTTGACATGCATTCTGGTTTATTTGCGCCCTATAGGCGACTCTGAGGAAAGTGGTCTTCTGCGTAGAAAAATAGAAAGACTGAAAGAAAGATGTAGTCCGATATTGTTTTGGGAGTTTTTGAAAATATTTTTTATACACTTTTTAAGACAAAAAAGTTCAAAAACACTTTCAGCATAATTCTTTAAAAATTCTCATTTTTCAAAACAAAACTATTTTTATATATTTTGAAAACATTATCAAACAGGCATTGATTGTATGTCTTATACTCTTTCTTTTGATTATAGTAATATTTTGCATATGCAAGAAGATAGAACTCCCACATTAGAACAAATTATTATAAATTTCGTGTGTGATTTGTCCATTTTTTTTTACTCTTGTTGGAATTAGGGGCTTTTATTAATTCCTTACAAGGACAATACAACAGCTACACATGTTCTTTATTTCACATGAAGGACAAGCTATTAGCTAGATTAAATGTATATAGTTTAATGTGTGTGTGTGTGTGTGTTATACTTATTATGGTATGCACATGAGATGTCTATTATTTAGTTCAATAAGGGCGTTAGCTTTCTTAATAAGAAATTTATTCCTAAAAGAGCTTGATTTTTGTCTTAATTTGTTCCATTTGTCAGCATAATTATAGGGGTTTTGGATATGATATCTTCTGTCCATATTGTATGCACCAAAACTTGAGCTAACTTTTAGTATAATTGAGTTGTCATACCACCTAATCAACAATCAAGCTAGGTTTTCTTACCTAGCAAACAGGTTCTAAGAGGAAGAGGAAGAACAAATTAGGAAAAAAACTGAAAATTTTCCTAAATCTTCATAGACAAACATCAAGGAGATTATAATTTTCTTAGTTGGTATTTGGGCTTGAAGAAGGCTAAAAATCATGTCTAGACATGAACTCCATACGTGTCTTAAGCCCATAGCTTTGTAGGGAAAAGTGTTTGCTATCTAGAGAACAGAAGTACTAGAGAAAACAATGCTGCTCTGCATGATTGAAATGAAACCAAAATTTGTTGATACAAAGAATTTGTTGTGTATTTTTTTCTGTCTTCCAAATTAGTATAAGCGAATTTCGATTGGCGAATCCGCGGCTGCTTTGTGGACTAGATTAAGAATCTCCTACTGATTAGCAAGTAGGGTCAATAATTTTGGAGTGTCAATTCACCAAAAATCTAGCAAGTCATTGTATCTGGTGGAAAATCAATATTGGGGCCAAATTTAAGGCTGTGTCTGTGGCTTTTAAGTTAGAAACTATTAATTATGCTTGGCTTGAGTGTGTTGATTGCTCAACTAAAATATATGCATGTCATTTATCTCCTTAAATGAAAGTCTATCTTAGCAAAGATCTCCAAATTGACGTCCTACCAACCGCTAAATCCATCGTAATTACAAGGCGACTTGAAATAAATGACTGCGTAAAATGTTTTTGGTTATGCTTCGACAAGATAGCTAGCATATTTTTATCTCATCTTGTTGGATAAGAGTCGTGTTAAGGGTTTGTTTTGTGTATAGGTTTAAAATAATATGGTTTAGAACTTTATAATTTAAATTATAAGTTTTAAACTGTGTGGTCTGAACGGTGGTTTTGAACTAGAGTTTAAAACGTGTAAGTTTAAAATGAGAATAAAATATCACAACAAGTTTAAAACTAGAACTGTTATCTAAAAAACTATGGTTTTTAAAGAAAAATAAAAATGAGGATTGTTTTTACTAAGAAAATGGTCCACTCAGTGTGAACTTAAGGAAGACAAAGTTTGAATTGTAGGTGTTTTGGCCACTTTAAAACCTCATTCATGGTTTTAACTGATTTTAATTATTACTCCATCAAATACCAGTTTAAACTGCCTTCATGATTTTGAACTAACGTAACTCCGTCCACCAAGGGTTATCTAAGAAACTGTTTAACCCCTTATCAAGGCTAATTAAAGGGTCGTAGAGAATAGAAAAATTTGGTCATGTGACAGTGATAGGCTTACTAGTACTAGATGTTCCAATTATGGCCCGGTGGGGTGCCATAAAAATACACACACGCACATATATTTTCCACAAAACTTATGAAAGAAAAACATTGTAATTAAAGCAAGTGATATTTTTGGGTGACTAGTTTGCACAAAGCTTACTTTTTTTTTTTTAAGACTTTGTTGGGGTATGAAACAGTACATCAGTAATCAAAATGATAATGTGTAGTAAGACATATTCGAATTCCAACTAATGCTACTTAAAATGATTAAACATAATTCAACAGATGTCCCAATTTAGGAAGCCCCTCAAACCAAATTTATGTCAACATTGACAAGTTAACCACGTGCAGTGCAAGGCTACAGCAATCTTATTTATGGGAAAGGAAAGTAAATAAACATACAAATATATAAACAAACACACACACACACACGCGCGTACATATATATGGCTGGTAAACGACGTAACTGCACAAAATTTCAAACTTGAAAATAGAAGCATTAATCTTTCTCACTGAATTCTTTTTCCTCATAGTGATGGTAAGGCAGAGTCATTCTTGCGTAATGTAATGGAAAATAAAGAGTTGGGAAAATAATAATATTTTGTGATTGGCCAAATAAAACAGTGTGCTTCACATTTTGATGTTTTTCTTTGTATGGGAATTTAATGGGGTGCAAAAGGACACTGCATAAGAATTGAGACTGAAATCACATCAACATATATATATATATATATATATATATACACACACATATATACATATATATATGTATATATTTTCTGTGGAAAAATTTGGTCCCTCCTAATCATGCAGAAAAGTTGTTTGCATTGTTGCATTGGTACAAATAAAGATCAAGTTTCATGCTCTTCTTGTCTAATTTCTTGCTTGCTTATGTAAATGTCATATTCAACTGCTTGTTAGCTGTGTATGACCAAAGGAAATGTTTGTACATCTCTATTCTTCATCAAACAATAGCCCACACATACATATGGTTGGCGAGGCAAAACACAACGTGGAGACATAGTGAACTTTTAGTTATTTTTTTGTTTTTTTGGAAACTTTTTTCAATAAAACCTCTACCAGTGGTATACATTTTAAACCCTTGGATACGAACAATTTTTTTTTTTACACGATGGGTATATTTTTCGATCCAAAAAATTGCCTTTCTTTTGTTATTTCCTATTTTTTCAAAGAATAAGACCCAAAAAACGTAAGGAGAGGTCATAATTAACTTTTAAAATGATTACAATTTTCATTATGGTCTTTATATATATATATTTTCACGTGCATTTCCTTGGATGCTATGGAAGCCAAATCTAGAGTTCAGTAAACCGCTTGGTTTATATATTCGTTGGATTCAATGGACTTAAATTTAGATCTAAGTATCAAAAATATTTTTGATACGTATTTGTTTCTTCCAAAATCTGAAGCAAATGAGTATAAAAAATTTAAGTTTTCATAGTTCTGACCCCTCCCTAAACTCTTAATACTCGAATATCTTTACTACAGTAAGAACTAAAATTCTCTCTCTTATATTTGAGAAAAAAAATCATAACTTCTTCATTTGATATCCAATTGAGATTATTCTTTTTTCATTATGTTCCTAGTAAAGAGAGGAATAAATTAAGACCCATATTGTATTTTTTTAAGACAACTAACATTAAGATTTTATTAGATTTTTTTATAAATTAAAAATTATGTTTACCATATCTCCAAACACAAATTCTAATTTTATTCCATATTCAGATTAAAACTTAAATGCACATCCAAACGTTAATTTAGATAATAATTTTATTTTTTTATCTTAATTTAAATCATACAACACAAATCAAATTACTAATTAGAAGTAAACGGACCCATAAAACAGGTCCTTAATAATTTACACCCGTTGGATATATCATTGGCTCTTCAACCACCCATGACTATTGGTCAATAAAGCATGCATAAGATGTTGACCTCATAATAACAAGAAGTCTTTAATAATACATCAAAGTCAAGTGGTCAACATGTACATGGAACCAAGATAACCAAACAAACAAAGCCTCAAGGCTTAACTTAACCCAAGCCCCGGCCAAAAAGTTTTAAGCCATTTAAGAGCCTAGTCAATTGGTGCTAAGTATACCATACAACAGAAAGTTAACTGTCATTTAACCAATAAGAAAATATAAAAACCACCATGTTGTAACATAGCAAACACAACATAGAATTTAGTTAAACATGACAAGAGAGAGAAGAGAGAAATAGACTAATTTACTATAGCTAGTCTCTCGACGTCTCTTTTATTCATAACATCTTTACATATATGATTGTTAACAATCGTTCATAATTATTGTTTAGATTGTTAAGTATTGATTCATATATCAATTTTGAGACCTTGCGTGAATATTTTTTATTGGCTTGGAGTAAGGACTTAAAAGAGTTTTCACAAGTTTTTTTTTTTCTTTTACTTATTAGGTCTGCAATAAGTGCAAAATACTCGAAAGGGCCAGCCTTGAGGCCCCTCCCGACCACTCTTGTCTCATTTTCCACTGCCCCATGTCCCTTAGAACATGGAGGAAATTATGGCAGTTTTCCCCATGCTGAGCTTATAAATCCCCCCTCCTATTTCCCTCTCTCTCTCCCCCCCCTCTCCTCTCTAATTTTCTCTCTCATGATCATCATCATCATCATCAAACCCCAAGAATAAAAGCTAGCCCCTCATACAACAGCAAAACATGACTTCCTAGTTCTCGAAGCAATTTACAAAAAACCATCAACAACCCAAGTGAGAAACCACATAGAAATTAGAATAGAAGAAGTGTAAAGAAAGAAAAGTATAAAAAAGAAGCCCACTTACTTTGTTGCACCATAGTTAGCAATCAAATCCAACTAGGGATCAATTAGCCATAATCCTTCTAAAGCACTAAACTTTTTCCCTCACACTTGTTATTAGAATTTTTCCCTCCTTCCGGGGTGGGGGTGTCAGAAAGCAAAAGCAAAGGCAGAACGAGAAAAGGAGGATACAAAGAAACAAAAAAGAGAGAAGAATTAGAAGAAGAAGATACAAAATGGATCATATTGAATTGGTTAAATGCGAGTGCTGCGGATTGAAAGAGGATTGCACTCAAGACTACATCAACAACGTGAAGGCGAAATTTGACGGGAAATGGCTATGCGGGTTGTGCTCAGAAGCCGTCCGGGATGAGGTTAGTAAAGGCAAAAATCCATTTGGCATGGAAGAAGCCGTGAAGGCTCACATGTCGTTTTGTCGTAAGTTCAAATCGAACCCCGCCATTCGAGTGGCTGACGGAATGAGACAGATGCTTAGGAGAAGGTCAGGGGACTCGTCTTCTTCACCATCGTCTTCTTCTTCTTCATCCAAGAAGTATTCAAGATCAACAAGCGCGTCACAAGTGGGCAAAGTCTCATCTCTCTCATTGTACTAATTGGAGTACTTTTAAGTGAAAAAAAAACAACCCTTTAGAGGTTGAAATAAATATTTGATAAAAATGGCCTTTTTATGGCTTATAAGTTCTCTCTTCCATCTTTGTTCATGTACAGGGGATTTCTTATCATCAATAGAGACTTATAATTCCTAGTTCTGAATTTATAACTTTTTTTATATGGGCATGCTTCATTTTTTTTTTTTTTTTTTTGGGGTTGCAAAGACAAGTTCAAAGGCTTTTCGTCAAATGGGAAAAACACAATCTGCTTTTTTCCTTCTTCTTCTTTTTTCCATAAAAAAGAAAGGAAACAAAATACTTTCACTACCTCGAACACTACTAAATGTAATATCTAGTGTTTCCCTCTTGTTTCTCAAGTTTGATTTTGTGTCTCTCTTTGGAAAACTATTCATATCCAATATCATCAACAAGCATGCAAGATGGCTTTTAGTTTTTTCTTCCATATTTGTTTTCCCATTATTTTCAGACAAAAAATCAAAACTGGTTAAGAGGTGCTCTTCTAGTGACTTCAAAAAGTTGCTGGGAAAATTCTGAGCAACGAAATTTAAAAATAAAAATAATAAAAAAATTGCAAGTTAATAAGTTATGAGCCGGGTTAGAAGGAAAGTAACATGATTGAGTTTAGATTAGCTATTATTTTCTTGAGGCCCAAGATATTTTCCCTACCTGTCTCATATTGGCTTATTCAATGCAACAAAATCAATTACATATCTATTCTTCTTGTGCATAAATAAATGTAGTACTACGAGTCAACTTCCTACTCCACCAAAAAGGACTAAAATTCTAAAATAATAAATATACCATTAGCCTCAATTATTCAACCTAAAATATGACTTTTCCCCCATTACAGTCAGTGGTTGAAGAAATAAATGTTATTTAAACTTGTAGTGTTTTGTTTAATGATGAAGTGCATACATGCCCAACACGTTAAGTTTCAAAAGTGACCCAATGTTTACCTTCAATAACCCAGACTTAGTGTTAAGTTATAAAGCCTAATTATTGCCCCAATTATTATTGTCTTATAGCACAAGAATCAACTTTGAAAACGAGGGTTGATTTTAGGGTAATAAGTGAGGTTAGAGTCAACATGAAGAATTATGAGGTGTGCCATTTTTTTGGGTAAACTTCTTTTTCGCTCTAGTGATTTTCTATAGTAATTAAAAGTGGACGTAACTCTTGTATTAAAAATTGACTACTATACATTCTTTGTAGTTTTTTTTTTTTTAACTTCTCTTATGTCATTTTATTGCTCTTGATTGTATAAAATCAAGGCGTCTAATTCTTAAGACTAAGATGCTAATATTATGTTTGGTTGGAAGGAGGAAAAGGAGTAGAAGGAGAGAGGTCAGGGGAGAAGTCTAATCTCTTGTTTAATTTGAGGGAAAAGGGGAGGAAAATCAGGGATGAAGGGGATGTCCTTTCCTTCTATCATCAAAATTTATTTCTTCTAATGATAGAAGATCCATCAAATCCTACTATTTAATTTTATAAAGACTTGTTTATCGTTGAATGAAATATTAATGTGTAATAAAATAAACAGTATAGTAATTATATAAACAACTATTATCCAACCAAACAACTTAAATTATAATAATCTTTTTTATCCTTCGTATTTCCAATCCCTCCGACTCTATTCATTGTTTCTCCCCATTCTTCAACCAAACGAAATGTAAATTAAAACTTTGGTCATCTGACTAGGACAAACTTTTATATCTCCAACAAGGAATCCTAAAGCAAAGTAATTAAGGTTAAGAACGTATAGGTTCCTCGTTCCCTCTTTATGTTGACAAAGAATAGTTTGGGATATTAAAAGGTACAAAAAATGTTTCTTAAATATGCATTTGCTATCGGGGGAAAATCTTAAAAGGTTCAGGCCAAAATCATATTGTAATGATGATGGTCCTATTATATATTGGATCTTTTAGCAATAACATCCTATATTATGATACTAAGGGCACCACATGTACGGCATATATATATATATATATATATTTGTATATATTCAACATTATGACGCTTAATATTAGATTATGGTTGCTAATGGCAATAGTGATGATCTTATAATATACAAAGTATTCTTTTGAGCACCAATCTTGGCCGTCAGTACCACCTACAACAGCTTTGGAGTCAGGACGCAACACATGTGACATTGCATATTTATTCCGATGAGAATATGATTCCATAATCCATTTGAGATCAATAATAAAACAAAGAGAAAAACAAATAAAAACTCAAGATTTACAGTGACTCATGATTAATGTGAGAAATGGGTGTATTTTCAACCAACACATGATTTCATAGTGATGAAAAAGAAGATTAAAAAGGAAAATCATAATCCCATGTCTCTCAGTCTCTCTGTATTTTTCTCCAACTGTTCTGTATATAATCAAGATAATAGTTATTATGGTTTTGGCTTAAATTCGGTACCTGACCAATTTGATGTTTGTAACTTTTTCCGTTCGAAAAAGGTAGCTTTGTTTATGTAGTTTTGTAATACTCAATATGTTGAAAATAACTCAAAATATTACATATGTTACATGCGAATAATTTAAGAGATACATAAAGGTATAAATAGAGTTATATTCTCAAAAAAAAAATTACAAACGTCAAGCATAGTCTAATGTCGTGCCAGACTCTTTCTAATCCTTACACTCCACAACTCAAACATATTCCACATCTCAATGCTAAAAGGCACTTGCTCAAAAGCTAAAATTACGTTGGTTGCTTCCTCACAAGTCAACTCAAAATAAAATAAAATAAAATAATAAAAACCCTTTTTTCTTAACTATTAACTATTGTCCTTTTTTGTTCTGGCATATAGGGAGATTTCACATCTGATTTGAACACAGAACTATAATGCTCTTTGGCATCAAGAATCCAATTCCATGGATGCTCAATTCATAAAAGGGGCAATAAAGGAATTCAAACTTCCATTGACAGTTAGCCACCACAATTTGCAGTCTCAGCCATCAATTCTCCGATGCCTGCTCATTGAGGGAATATTCTACAAAACAAATCCTGACATATGTATCGAAACCATTAGTTCAAACGGTTTGAGTTAATTTTGATTAAAACTATTATAGCATTTAAGAATTTATTTTTTTCTCAATATTAAAACATTTAAAAGCTTTATACTGTAATTTTAAAACTGAAAATGCCAAGAGCCTGATAATTTTGAGACCTCAGAAAAAGAATCTAATATATTTGTCAAAAAAACAAATAATAATAATAATAATAGTCTAAGGATGAGAGTAAAAGGGAGGTCCACATCTTCAAGCAGTATTTTGATTTTCTGCGTGACGTTGGGAAAGATTGACTTCTCAAACAAAGTTTTTTGAGCTCTCATAACATGACACAACAAGAATTAAATGAAAAAGCAGGCTTACTTAATGTGAAGAGATTCCCCTTCTGAATCAGATGTAACCTACTTTATTTTATACGTATTTTTTATTTCATTTTTTAATGGTTTAATTATAATACGACAATGAAGAAGTTAACTGCCACTTCAGCCCACGGGAAAGTACAATACCCTTTTTGAGTCAGTTACATATAGAACAATACTAGGGGCGTTATTTATTTATTTATTTATTTGTTGTTGTTATTATTATTATTATCATTATTATTTTAAATTGCTACTAAAATAGTAAACAAAATGTCCCATACTACCAATAAGAGGTCACACATGTGGAGGAACACATGAAAAACGTACAAGAGATTTTGTCCCAGAAGGCTACAATGGTTGAAACATTTCCATCACAATTTGTACTAGCTCCAAATGGTACACAAGCATTCACTTCAATTTTGTACACAAGCATTCAATTTTGTACTAATGTGACATTTAATAAAAATAATTTTAATAAAATTTTTTAATTATTACAGTATAAAACTCTTATATAATGATAAAAAAAAATAAATTACAATATAAAACTCTTATAGGCTGTAGTTTTCAATTTAAAAATTTTAATTCTCACTATACTTTCTAAGCACTTTTTAAATAGGCATAAAGGGGAAAAAAAAAAAAGTTAATGACGCTAATACATGGTGAATTATGAGCTTTGAGTCCCTTGGCAAAGTCTGTAGTCCTTGCCGTTTTCTTTTTCTTATTTTTATTTTTAATGAATGGGAAATCAGTTTGACTTAATTTTTTTTCACGATAATTAAGATGCTCGTTGCTAATTAATTGATGTAAGGGCTCTTTGTTAGTCTTGTTTCAATTAAAAGAAGAATTGTACCAAGAACATTTACAAGTAATATGACTGTCCATCTTGATCATATTATGTGGTGTTTAATAATATGAGTTAGAACCAAAATTTTGGTTTGTTACAGTATTTTTATAAAGTTTTGTTCTCATATGTTACAGTGTCAAGAAAAAATATATTATAGTGTAATGCTCTCACATGCTACAATGTTTTCAATCAAGATTGGTTTAAACATTGGTTTTAATCAATGCTTGCAAACACCCTATCACTCTCACTATAGCACCAATATATAGTGGAAGACATTCACTATTGAGATTTTACTGATTAGAACCAATCAGTTAAAAATACAGTAACATGTGAGAGTGTTATACTTAGTTTATTTTTTCTTGAAATTATAACATGTGAGAGCTTTACACTATAGCAACTAAAAGTTTTGGTTTAAATTAATAATACCAAATACCCTATAAGTTTCTATATATTTTTTTTAGTTTTTAATTACATCCTTATTTAATAATTAATATAGTCATGTCTTCACTAAATAATAAAGATCTACAACTCCCCTAAAAAAAAATAAAAATCTATAGAAACATCTCAATATTTTTTTCTTTTTTTTTTAATTTTTTTTATAAACCACATCTATTTTTTTAGATTAATACAAAAATTTCCCCTCAATTGTTGCTCTTATGAAATTATGCCCTCCTCCCCCTTCCTCCCAAATTTTATAATGTTATATGCATTCCTTCTAAATTATAAAATATTAACAAAAAATTCCTTTCATTAGAACCTATAATAAAACTTGGTAATATTAAGATTTAGTACATAATATAAGAGTATTCAGGTAACTTTATCATGTATAAAGCTAATTTGAATTTAAAAAATTGACATAGTTTAAAAATTTTAATCATTAAAAATATAAACTGAAAAACCTTAAAACATTTTTTAAATCAAATAATATTTTCTTTTATTTTTCATGCGACTGTAACAGGATATGCTAACAGTATAATGGTTCCCTAAATTTTTTAGCAATCCCATAGGTTGCGTAATAATGTATCATTCACGCTTAAAATCTTAGTTCAAGGATGTTTCTTGTTAATAGTTCATAGATCAAGGGTAATAAATGTTGTGTTTTGAAGTTAAAGGAGAAAAAATGTTATGTTTTGAAGTTTTGGGACACAGAGTGTTACAAGGGTTATAGCTTAAGGAGATTTTTTATAATTAATCAAGTTTTTTATTTTAATGGCAAATTAAATATCTTTGAATAAATAATTATTTCCAATACATTATATATTATGCCTCAACTCAAAATTTTCTAGTGTTATTACTACTCTCGTATGACCGGTGAGATACAAAACAAAATGAGCTGTTAACATTTTTTATTTGAAACTTCAATTGTAATTCACGTTTTAAGTTTATAAATTATAACATATAAGAGCTTACATTGTAGCAGTTTTTTGCTTTTTAATAAAGCTGTTGAAAGCTTTATATCATTCACAGTTATAACTGATGAGTTAGAACAGAAGTTTCAAATACTCTTCTCAAATGAACCCATACAGACTTTAAAAAAAGGATTAATTAAAAAATTCCTTCCAAACTATAGCTCTTGTAACACTTTGCCCCTTTTCCCCTGAAGTATGAATCGTTAACAAAAAATAGCCTTTTTGTTAGAATTTTAATGAAAAATTTGACAAATAATTATAAAATTATGAGTATTTAAGTAATCTTCTTATTCAAGTAACCACAAAAATCAAAACTGTAATAAAGTAGTTTTTATTAAAAAACAATTAGGACCATAATACTATCTAGATTTCTTTTTTTTCGATATATGAAAATTTTTTTAAAAATTTTATTAATTTTTTTGTACCCAACAAACATTTTAAAATTTTAAAAATTATAAACATCAATGAAAACTTTTTCAAATGTAAAAAAAAATTTATTAAGTACCATATGAGTTTTTTTTCTCTTCAAAACATTTGTATCATATTTTTTATTATATTGAATATATATTTGTTAAATTTTTTTCTACTAGTATTTTTAACTTTTAAATTTTCAAAATACTTTTTGGGTTTGAAAAAATTAATAAAATTTTAAAAAAGTTTTAATATATTAAAAAAAGAGAGATCCAAATAGTTGTCATGTCTCGGAGTATGGGAGGTGACGTGGTAAAGTAATTAAGTTAAAATTACGTTTTAGAATTAGATTTATAAATAAAAATGTGATAATTTAAAAAAAATTATTTAAAACGAGTAGTTATAATATTCAAACAATTAAAATAATAAAATAAAATAAGCGATGAGTAGATAATAAAATAATATATAATAATAAAATAGAAGGTGAGGCGAGAATATGTTCTACTGATCCACATCTTGTGTACATACACAGTACTGACAATATTACAATACAACCACAGTCTAAATAAAAGAAAAAGTTAAGATTTTACATGCCTTAAATTGTTGTACTACAACCTACCTAAATCTTTTACTGGTCGTAAGTCCGGTCAGCGGACTCTTCTCTAATCCTAAGCTGATATCCACCTAAGGGGTAAGATTTTAAAACAAATAAAATATGAGCGAAAGGCTTAATAAGACTATAATTTGAAAATGTTAAATTTTAAAAGAAATATCATTAATCAAATAAATATGTAGAAAACAAACTAGAATAAATAAATAGATAAATAGATGTAAATTTAGTAAAAGTTTTATCTTACCAAAATAGTTTAATTGGTCAACCAGAAAGAATACCATTTTTCTTTCCTAAGCAAACTATATGTAAATCACCACCGTAGTAGCCCAGCTAGGTTTCAGGACCTGTCCTCAAGGTCGTGCACTATACGACCCGATCTCTGATATGGCATCATGCGCCAAAATATATATATATATATATATATCTTTTCATGATTATCAAAATCTCTTTTTACCAAATACAATCATTTACATTCATTATGAGGTTTATTATGAAAACCACCTCAACCTATTGTTTGTGGACAACATTCAATAAAATCCTCTTTCAATCAGTTATTGAAAACATTTGATTAAAATCCTTTTAGGCCAAAAATCACTTTTAAAATCAAGTTATCAAAGGAAAGGGGTAAAAGTCCTACCTCAATACTTATGTCGGCGTCCTTCACTAAAATCCAGGTCCGCTATACGTTAGCTCTACGAATCCACGTATAACCTTCAATGTATAATAACTTAGTTTATTAGTATCTAACTTAAGATATCCTATGTTACTAAATCATCTCATGGTGTCATAGTGTGCCATTTAGGTTTATAAAATCATTTTAAATAGTTGAAATTTCAATCAGGGTTCAAAATGATGAAAACGGGTGAAAAATTACAAAATTTTCATCATACCCAGTCAGCCTGTCGGTCCCCCTAGTTCGACCGGTAGAAATGCATAGTTCGACCTGTCGAAAAACCAAGTTTAGTCGGTCAAACTTTTATAGGTTTGCCCTGCCAGTCGGATGAATCTGACTTGTTGAACACATGAATCCGGTCTGCCAAACACGAAGTTCGGCCTGCCGATTTGAAAAAATTTCAGAATTTTTCAAGCACAGGTCTCAGCCTCCCTAAGCCCAAATCTTCAATTTCAACATGTTTTCTCAATTCTTAGGCATGGGTAATGATCATAGTTGATAGAAAAACATGGTAGATTACTTTTTCATGCTTTAAAACAAGTTTTAAACAAAATTTTTGAAAAAATCCAAAAATAGAGAAAAATAAAAAATCTTGATTTAAATTCATTTTTGATGAAACAAAGTTTGTATTCTAGTTGTTCTAAGTTCATCTAACCTAGATTGAAGGTTTTTTAAGCTTAGAAAAGCTTAGATTTCGAAATGTAAGAAAAATTGAAAAATTTAAAAAGTTTTAAAAATTTGAAAACTAACCTTAGATTAAGCTTTGAATTGAGTTTGTGATTGCTCAATCGCATTCCCGAGCCTTCAATCCACTAACCCAAAGCTTGAAATTGAATTTTGTTTCAAAATTTTGAGAGAGAATGAGAGAGAGAGAGAGAGATGGGCGAGAGAGTGAGGAAAAGGAAAGGGAGAGAGATTTTATAAAGAAAAATAGAAGGTTGTTTTCAAAAAAATACCACGTCCTACACGTGGTTTTCCAAAGTAGGACTTGTTGGTCATTTGACAAATTGTTTTGTTTTTAGTATTTAAAATAACAATTAAAAATAATTAAGAGTAACTAAAAATTATTAAAAGAATCGAAAATAACATTAATTTAGAAACTTCATAAAATGATCGAATTAAATTTAAAATATTCATTATAGCACACTAATCTACCATTTAATATACTAACAACACTTAATTAATCTCGGGACGTTACAATAGTATTATGGTTTTAATTGATTTTTTTGTTTTTAATCATGAATAAAGACTATTTTATTGTAGTTTTAATTTTTTTAGTTATTTTTATAAGAGGATTGCTAAAATACCCTTAATTTACAATTATTTGTCAATTTTCTGTTAAAATTTTAATAGAGTGACTTTTTTGTTAATAGTTCATACTTTTGAGGAATGGATCTTACGCTTTGAAATTCAAAGAGCAAAGTGTTATAGGGGTTATAGTTCGGAGAAAATTTTTGTAATTAATCCAAAAAAAAATACAATGAATCCACATTTAATATAAAAATGAACTCATATAGTTCCAAGCTTCAATTGAGAGAAGAAAATTTTGAGCAAAAATAAATAATCGGTGATGTTTTAAGGAAGTAATACTTGGAGAATATCAGGGTTATTTTGGTCTTTTCACGACGTGTCTTTCATTCAAAATATGACCGTTGCGTTCAAATTTCAAAAATCCCCCGGGCATTCCTCACCTTCTCAAGAACAAAATATAAGCAAAGCACGCAAAAAACTCTCAATTGAAAACTAGGCAAAGCTCATCGATCAGTTCAAGACCCAAAACCAGCCATGAAAAGCGTTACCCCAACATCGATATTTTCAGCGAAATCAATGACCACTGCGGCGGCCGAAGAAGACCACAGCTGCTATTACCCGGGTTGCCGCAAAGACGCCAATTGCAACTGCGAATTCTGCTTGGCGAGCATCAACGCGACCCTCGACCTCATGCCCATCAGCGTCCAGAAGAGCAATCTCACCAAGCTCTCCACCTCTTTGCGGCAGCCGAGCCCCCGGGTCGAACTCACCCCAATCTCTTTCGATTGTCAGTCGAGCACGCCCCGGTCAAGGTCTCCACAGACCGTCCTGACGTCCCCGGATCGTAGATCCTCTGCGAGGATGAATCCGAAGGATAATCCGGAGAAGAAGAAGTTTAAGAAGACGGAGAGACAATGGGGTTTCGGGAGCAATTTCTCGAGGCTGATCTTGGTGCTGGGCTTGATTTTTGCAGTGGAATGCGGGTTTTCTTGGGCGGTTTCCGGGGTTCTAAAGCCCGTGATTTCACCAGATACAGTGAGAAAGATTGGAGAGAAGTTCTGGGCTGTGAAGGATTTGGAAGGGAAATTGAGATTCTTGGAGAAATCTTTTCAGGGGCTTGTTGATGGGAAGGTCTCAAATTGCAGCTATGCCAATTCCAGATGGGAAATTAGTAAGGTAATTACAGAGTTTTCATACAATGATTTTGTGCTCAACTTTGGTTTCAAAAAACTGACTTTCTATTTTTCAAGTAATTTGTTAATGTGGGAATATAATTGGATTTTCAGGATGGTTTGATTCTAAGTTCACATTGCAAATTGTACAAATCATCAATGGAGGAAATAAGAATTTGGGGGTGGCCTTTTCAGACAGCCGGATTGCTCGCAACCGGATTTTCTCTGCGGTCATTCACTGTCATTTCTGGCAGAGTTACAGAGGCAAGTAAAGAATTAGCTTTCATCTTTACGTGTTTATGCAGAAAAAAATTTTAATTTTTTCTTTACTTTAGTCTTACTTTTCATCCATTGGTTTTAACAGTGGTCGGATGGCAAGGTTAGCTACGTAATTCGGAAGACGAACTCGTCATGGACTCACCAAAAATGGGCTTCTTCCGCCGTGCAATTTGATGCAAACACATGGATTCTAGAGTATAAGCGCAGCTCAATACTTGAGAACCCAAGATTGGTTTCATCGACACTGGCACTCTTGAAGTATAGGGCGTCAAGAATTCTTAGCCAAATTAAGCGAGATCTTTGGCTCTTCTCTCCTTTTGAGAATATCCAAAATCTTAATAGTTTCTCTGTCACAAATAATATCCAAGTCCCCACCTAAAGAGAATTAGTGAGCGCAGCAAATATCTAATTCTCATATCTTATGAGAAGCTGAATTTTCTTTTTGGTCATTATTTGTTCTGTTTGGCAATATCTGTTGAAATCTTTATTGTCTTTGTTCTCTCTCTTCAAACTTCAAAGATCTAAATGATAGTTTAGGATAATTGTATATTTTGACCATTATGTATTGTAATGAGAAGAACATCTTTGACGTTCCATGGTTTGATTTTGAAGAGCTTCCAAGCTGTGTACGTGGGGGAGTTATTGTCTATTGTTGGCCTCTACGGTAGAATTACTCGGACGCCTGACAGGCAATGGTTTACCCTATGGCAGATGTCAGCGTGTCGAGTCCACTTATCTCCAACTCATGAACTTAAACGAAACAAAGCTATATGATAGCATCAAATTTTTCCGATTCTGCAGTTTGATCTATGCTATGATCTAGCATTCATGGACATTGATAAGAAACACGTTTTCTTGTAGTGATTTTTTTTTTACTCCTCTTTCCTTCCTTTTTTTTTCATTAAACATGCTATTTCTTGTTCTAATAACATGCTTATTTGATAGAAATTGTTCAAATAACATACTTACAAAGTCCCAAATATTGCTTCCGACTTGAACTCAAGAAGCAAAACAGGAAGGGTTCATAGCTAAAATATGAACTGATAAACATCTCTTTAACTCTACAACAAAAAAAAGGAAAATTGAAAGAAAAGAAGCATTATCTGTACCTTTTATTCAAAGCGTCTCTGAATCAGAGGCCATGCTTAAATCAGACAAAAGGCTAGCAACGTAAGAGTTCTATTTACAGAAAATGACAATTCTCGTTAATATACTTTGTTGTAATCTTACAAAAGAGTTACCAGTTACCAATAGTCCTTACAAGAACAGAAACCATCTTTGAAATGGTGAAACCTAGTCCTATCCCTTACAGCAATTTCTTTCTCAAACACCTTTGAAGCCAACTTCATGAAAGTATGGCAATCTTCACAAATCCGAAGATTTTTAACTATGCGAATGCATGATTTTTTTCTCTCATTTATCAACCCATAAGAAAGCGCCAACTTCTCGCTGTGCCAGAGAACCACTTGTTTCTTCTCTTCCTCTTCTAAATCAACCAAAACGCTACTCGCATTCGGAGCATAACCAACAAGCCTTAAATCACTAACCATGTTGTCTAAGTTCTCGTAAATCTGATCTGCCTGTTTATGGTTCCTATCCGCCATTAAAAACTCATGCACCTTACCGTCTAATTCAATTCTGCTAAATCCCTTCTCCTTAAAGATACCTCTGTCCTTCATTAGTTTCCTCATATTCCCAACATCCTCCCATCTTCTTTCTTTGGCATAAATGTTTGATAAGACCACATGGGCTCCATCATGGTCTGGTTCCAGCTCGAGTAGCCGTTTGGCAGCAAATTCTCCCAATTCATTCTCACCATAGATTCGACAAGCAGCCATCAAAGATCCCCAAATGACAACATTAGGTGCAACAGGCATCGTCTCTATAACCTCAAGAGCTTCTCGCAAGAGATTTGCTCGGCCAAAGAGGTCAACCATGCAACCATAATGCTCGTGTTTAGGAGCTATCCCATGATCGTCGATCATTGAAGCAAAAATTTTTCTACCCTCCTCAACCAACCCCGCATGGCTACAAGCATAAAGCACACCCACAAATGTTATGCTGTTGGGCTCAACATTCTGGCCTTTCATTCGATGGAATAAACTTAGAGCACTAACGGCGTCCCCGTGCATTGCACAGGCATTGATCATACTGGTCCAAGATATCACATTTTTTATCGGCATCTTCTTAAATACCTCCGTCGCTCTCTCCAAGCTACCGCATTTGGCATACATATCAATTAGCGCATTGTTGACTGGTAAAGCACCTCCAAATCCATTCCTATTAACATAAATGTGGATCCAGTTTGCTTTACACAGTGCACCGAGATGAGCACAAGCCGAAATGACACTCAACATAGTGATCTGGTCAGGTCTCATTCCCAGTGATTGCATGTCATTAAACAATCTAAGAGACTCTTGAGGCCAATCACTCTCAGCGTAGCCCGCTATCATGGCACTCCAAGAGATCAAGTCCTTCTCAACCATTTGGTCAAATATCAAGCGAGCATCTTGAAGCCGTCCAAGTTTTGTATATCCAGAAATCATGGCAGTAGAGACCACCAAGTTTTTGGACGACATCTTATTAAACAATTCTTGAGCTACATCCATAGAGCCACAACTTGCATACATTGCAACAAGAGCGCTTTCCAAGCGAGAATCACCAACAAGACTATTCTCGACGATGAAGTCATGGATTGCTTTCCCATAGCTTAGATTCCCAGCTCGACCGCAAGCAGAAAGAATGGTAGAAAGAATCATCTCATCAGGCTCTACCCCAGAGTTCCTCATCTCTTCATAGAGGTTGAATACGTTGTCAAAAAGCCCACTCTGGGAGTACCTGCCCATAACATGTTACATGTCAAATTCATAAAAGTGAAATTTCCCTTTTCTCCTCTTCTGTTTTTTTTGGGCAAAAAGTAAAAATTTTTCTTTCTTCTCGTCCTTAAAAGTCAACTCAAAAATCTTGCATAAAGCTCATATTTACAAGGGTGTTTTTAGCACCTTCGCTCCCCAACTTTTCTTTGAAAACTTACCCTCTAAACCCTAAATTTTCACAGTTTACCCCTCAACAAAATTGTTACAATCTAACCCCAACTATAATCTCATATTTACAATGATTTATTTTTTTCATACTAAAAAGGCGCACATCTTTTACACAAATCATTCCGGTTTGATGAGCCAACAAAAGGCCAAGCACAACACATTAGTCAAACAAGTAATCTCTCTCTAACAAGTCACATGTCAAATTCTGTTGAGCAAATCCCACATCGGTTGTGGAAAGGGCTAGTGATCCGTTTATAAGTATAAAAGAAAGCCTCACCAATTGAGCTAACTAATACCACCCAACACTGGTATCAAACCAAGTTAGCCAATAAGTCCTAGCCCAACCCGGGAAAGCGGGCCGATGGTTATTCGACTCAAAGCCCAATGTATGACGGGAGTCTATGGTTCTCCGACGTTCTCCGACTCAAAGTCACTCGGATTGTAGAATGAAAGGAAAGTCTCAAAACCTTAAAAAGGTCCAATACTACCCAACAAATTCATCAAAGTGTTCCAACTTGCCCTTTAAACTTTTTATTTTGGCACTTTAACCCCTCAATTTTGCTAACTATTAGATACGCTCCAACCATAATATCATATTTACAATGATTTATTCTTTCTTTTGAATTTCTTAAAAAAAAAAAAAAGACACGCATGTTTTATGTAAATTAGTAGGGATTTTGAGAAAGGGCTTTAAGAGAATTTTTTTGGCTAAATGGTCTCTTTTTTTTTAAATCAAAAAACAAATTTTTTGAGCATAAAAACGGTTATTTTTTTTTTCATCCTGTTGAGGTTTCTTACCTTAATACAATCATTTTCTTTATCTTTCTAAAAAAAACTAAGACAATTTACTAACTTAAAAAAACGTGTTTTTTAATGAAAAAAAAAAAAAAAAAACCATTTCTCCGATTCAAAATTTTTTTTGGCCGTTTTTTCAAATTATGCCTAAGTTATTCCCATTAAATGAGCTAAGCCAACAAAAAGACCAAGCACCACACTTTTAGTCAAAACAAACTAGCAGCAACAAAAAACAACCATACCCATCAAGCATGATGCTCCAAGCAACGACATCTCGCCGAGACATTTTATCGAACACCAACCGGGCATCCGCAATCCTCCCACACCCCCCGTACATCCTGACTAACCCCGTCTCCACAAACGGGTCCGAATCGAAACCCATTTTCACCCCAACCCCATGAATCTCCCTCCCTTCCTCCAACGCCCCGGCCTTCGCCGCCGCCTTCAGCAAGGCTGGGAAGCTGAACCTGTCCACGCCCGAACCCTCCCTCCTCATCCTCCCGTACACAAGGAGGGTCTTTTCGGAGTCTCCGCGGCGGGAGAATTCTCGGAGGAGCTTGTTGGAGAGGGCGGGGTGGGGAGTCGGGATGTGGTAGAAGACGGAAAGGGCGTAGTCTAGGCTGGTAGAGGGAGGGGAGAGGGTGGAGGAGGCGAGGGCCAGCTTGAGGAGGAGGACGTGGAGAGAGTTGGGGCGGTCGAGTTTGGAGCGGAGGATTTGCGCGTGGAGTTGCTTGAGGTGGGAGATGGTAGTGGCCGAAGAGACGGCGGCAGCGAGGTTCGCGGAGTCGAGGGCTGCGGCGGCGGCGGCGGCGGCGGGGGGGTGGGGTTGGGAGGGACGGCCGGGGATGCTGATAGTGGTGTGGTCTGTGGGAGGCTTGACATGGCGTTTGGCGGGCCAGGAAACTGGAGGGAAAGATTTTTTTTTTTTCTTTTCTTTTATATTTATTTACTTGGGGAAGAGACTTATAGATATTTTTTTTTTTTTCATTAGGAGAGGGTTGGCACTTGCTGTCCCTCATGGACAATCTGAAGCGCGTTTGGCCTGAAATTGGAATTCAAACGCTAGTATGTAGAGATGTCAAACTTACCGATCTGACATGGTTCGACCCGTTTAAATTAGACTTAAACATATTTTGTGTCTACATAAGTTGGTCTACGTATTGTATTTAGCCTTGTTGTTTTCTATTTATGACATTTAACTCGTGTCCTATTTATATTTATATCATGCCTTTAACATCCTTGTGTTTTAATCAAACCAAATGTAAAATTAAGTAAATAAGAAACATAAACATCCAACAATTAAAACCTTAACTTATAATGCAATAAAATATAAAAAAATTCAAATGAGGTAAAAATTATCATTAGAAACACATAACAAACGTGTAATAATTCCGCGCCATTATAGTGCAACTAATTGTGTCATTGTCGTGTTTTTAAGTGTCGTGCCTTTAACATTTTTTGTGCTTAAATGTTGCATCATGTCCAATCCATTCAATAAAATGTATTGAGTTAGACCTATTTAATAATTATGTGGTATTATATTGTGCCTACTTTTTAACTTGTTGTGATTCGTATCAACCTATTTGGTCCAATACTGTTTTGACATTTCTATTAATATGTGAGAATTTATTTTTACATTATAATATTTAAAAGCTTTACAATATAGTACTTAAACGTACTTAAAACGTGAACACGAAACGCATTACAATTCAAATCTTGAGGAGTAAAAGGTTGTTGGCGTGTTTAAGCAAAGTTCGAGGACGCTCATTAGATAAAACGATATGCCGTTTTAATCTTAAGCATTTATTGTCGCTCGAGAGTGGAGTGCAGCCTTTCGTATCTACCCGGTCATTTAAAAAGGAACACGTATTTTAATGCATTCGTTGATTTTTTAAGAAGAAGAAACGAATGTCGTTTACATCCTACCTAGATGTCGTTTTTCTAAAATTACGACATTCACCTTCCCTTCATGCGGGCCTCGACCCATCACTACCCAGTTCGGTGCCGACAAATTTACCAGCCCACGAGGACGACAAAACAACCTCTGCAAATTTGCTTCCAAGTACCAAAGTTCTCAGCCATTGAGGAGCTTTGATCAAACTCATTTTGACATCAAATTCTTCGGTATATTATCAATGGGCGAAGTTTTATTTGAACTCGAGCAAAATCTCAGGTCCAAGCAGGTATTTTTTTCCCCAGTTTCTCGCATTTTTTTGTTTGTTTGATATTTGACCATCTAATCCACAAAAACCTAATCAGTAATGTAATAATATAATCTGGTATCTTGAATTTCTGTTAAAAAAATTGAAATTGATCGTTTTTTGGACTTTTTAAGCATAAATTGACGCTGCAAGAAGCAAATGCGCTGCTGAATTGCAAGTCCAAGGCTGTTAAGGACTACACCGTTGGAGCAGCTTTGGGGGCTGGGGTTGCTTGGATAGGTACTCCAAATTTTTATTTTTATTTTTTAAATCAAATTGGGGCTAGAATTTGGAATGCCCTAATCTGAATTTATGTAAGTTGTTCTTTTTTTTTATGTACTTTTTGGGTTTGTTGATTTGGCATTTCAATCATATATATATATATATATATGTGCGTTTCTCTGCTTCTATTATTAAAAAAAAAAAAAAGTTGTGATTTTAAAATTAACATTGCAATGATTTTAAAATTTGGGGAATTATATGGTACTTCTTTGGATTGTAAATCATGTTACTAAAATAATGCGCAAACTAAACAAAATTTGATGAAAATCTGACAATTCATAACTGCACAGAAGTGATAAGTTAAAAGATTCTGCTTAGTGTATTTGCATTCTTTGTTGTTTAAAATTTCAACTCTGTTCTTGCAGCCACATCGAAGCTGAGCTTATTTGGTCGAATAAGTATTGCAGCAGGTATAATAAGCCCCCTTCCTGTCCTCATTTAGGACTACTAAATTAATAAGTGTGTTTGGCACACCAATTCAAACCGTCCACAGTGTAAAAGCTTTCAGCAGCTATAATATAAAGTAAAAAAGAACTACAGTGTAAAGCTCTTACATACTATAGTTTTTAAACTTATTTTTTCAGTTCAAACCGGTTTTCCAAACACTCTATGAATTTTTTAGGATTAGCTAATAAGAGATCATGGATTTAGTTAAATCTCATTTTCCTAGACAGCCTCATATGATTTCTTCCCATTGGCAGGAGCTTCTGCTTTTGTGGGATTGTGGAGACTTGGGAGTTCTTTAGACTCATGTCTAGATCATATTCTTTCTTTGGATGGAAGTAAAATGCAGACAGAGTTAGCAAATATGTAAGTTGGAAGTATTCTACACTGCGAAATATATCCTCTTATATTCATTTATGTAATTCCTCTATTAGATTTTGAACTGTGAAATGAATGTGAATGCGATATTGTTTATAATTTCGTTGAATTACATATTCACGAAATTATGATTCAAATGACAGAATGGTGACGAAGTATAGGGATGATCCATGGAGAATGCGGCATATCTCTAAGTACTTTTACTCTGAGAGAGTTTTTGATGACACAACTTCGGATCAGCCAAAGATAAGGTGGCGGTATCGGAATTTCTTTAGTGACAATGTCTCCCATGGTCAGAGTACAAATGAGGGCAACTCTTACAGTGACTCCCAAGGCGATTCAGACAGCGACTCTCATGTTGACCATAACAGAAATACCCACAGTGGTTCCAATGGTGCCCGACCTAATGCCCACCTGGACTCTGAAAGAAGAGAGTCCAATGTCGAGGCCACTCAAGCTCCTGTAAGTGCCTAATCTTTCTTATAAAATAAAATTAAAAAATAAAAAATAAAACTTAGACATGGATACTTCTGTTAAAATATTGAGTGCACAACTGACATAACTATCTTTTGTGAAATTATTTAGCAGTGACAAACATTAGGTAAGTGCAATTCCCTATGGTACACTTTAGGACAGAATGTTAGACTCGTGATGTGTTTATATTCCACCTGCAAAGATTTTGATATCTTTTTTCTTTCCTTTGTTTTGTTTTAAAATCTGCTTTACAACTCTTAGTGCACTGTTTTGTGTATTACCAATAACTTTTCAATTACTCCTACGCATGATGATGACTTTGCTTCTCTTTTCCTGGAATATGGATAAAGTTCCATTCTATCTGAATTGACTTCTTGTCGTAGATGAAGTCTGCTATTGATGCGACGGATCCACTTGATTCCGTTTTTGGCTATCCAGCAATGGAGGAGATTCACCCCCCGAGCCCCTCAACCACGTCTTCCCGAACGCATACTCGTAGCCACAAAAGAGCTCACCGCAGGCGTAGAATGCGCCATCATGATGTCTTATCGAACCCTCAGCACGCATAACTCAGTTTTATTCAAATGAACCTCTTGGGTAAAAAAATAAGAGTCAAAGGACGTTATGAAGGTTGTCCAAGTTTGAGAAGCTTTGCAATAGAAATTTTTGTACTGGGATTTCTCTAAGATCAGGGACATATGCTGTTTATGTTGCAAAGTAGTTTTATGAATCAATAGTTGATATGCCAGGGACACTCCTGGTAAACTAATCGTCAAGCTCTTTTTTTTTTTTTTTTTGGGAATTCAATGCTAGCTGTTCCTAGGACTCAATTATGCTGCGACTGCATCAACACATGTTGTAAATTGGCCTTATTGGTAACAGTAATGACAATTACCATGTTGCTAAAATTCTTATAGCCAGCAAAGGGATGCTGATAACAGCGTACATGTTAATGAACTCGAATATTTTTTTAATTGACGTGTCATAACATGATTGTTTACACACTTTACACACTATTTGGACTCTGAAATTGGATAGATGATGTGAGACGATAACAAAGATAAGAATGTTCAGGGTATTAAAAGCAAAGTTTGCCTAACGTGTTTACTGCTTAAAAGTTCAGACACAAACATTTCTTGGCTCTCTCCAATAGATGCTTGGTCTGATGGACAAAAGATATTTTAGTAAGCCTGATGGTTTGTGAAAATTTCCCAACGTGTGGCATGGTTTGACAATTACTTAAAATAATAAGCATCAATAATTGAAGATGGTGACATTTATAAGTAGGACCTGAAATTTCCTTGGCTTTTTCTTTACCGATATTATGTGTCCCTTCTTTTTGTCATTATCGCTTTTAAAGTTCCCGGGATAAGAAAAACCTCTTTATGCACCTAAAGTAATACAGAAAAGAAGCAGCAATTTAATCTAGTTTTCTGCCAAGAGTGTGTGTAATTTCTACGTTGTGTCCATCTTTTCAATTTTCTTAACCATGTAAATTTAACAAATGCTACCAAAAAAACAGCAAAAAAAACTTTTTCTTTCTTTCTTTTTTGGGTTAGAAATGTGAGGCTGTTTGGTATTGTCTTTAAAATAAGTGAAAATGTTTTTGTTTTGAAAAATAATAATTTTTTGAGAATTATGCTGAGAGTGTTTTTAAAATTTTACCTCGAAAAATGTGTAAAAATATTTTTAAAAATTCTAAGAACGAAACTAAACGAAGCCATAATATGTTGGCTCAATTGACCCATTTAGATTATTTTTTCTTCCACGTTTTGAACCTCTATTGTTGGTTTTCTATTGTAAGCTATTTGTTTGTTTGTTTTTTTTTTTTTTTTTATTTCCAATAAAACTTTGGATCCAAGTTAGTCTCACCGCAATAGAGTAGGACTTCACCAGGCACTCTGTATTTGGATATTATTTGACCATTCTACCCTCTATTTTGTAACTCTTTTCAAAAAAAAAAAAAAACCACAACTTAATTAGACTTGGGTGTCAATGACTCAACTAAACATCACAAAACACGAACTTGACTTTGTTCACTTATGAGCGTGCTTGCTGGTTTTAGAATGCCCCTTTTTTTTTTTTTGGCATCAAATCGTTACTTTAAACTCACACCCTTTAAAAAACTTTTGATAAAAATCACCAAAAGTCTTCCAAGTGTAATATCAATTAACACAAAGATTCTTGGATTGCCACTTTTATGCATTTTTTTTAGTGTGCCTCTAAAGCGACGTTCACATGCATCCAAACCAAACAAGTGATGTCCTATACACGTAATTAAGGTCTTGACATGGACCATTTTGAATGCCTTTTCTTCTATCTCTCTCATTATAATTTTATATTATAATTTTTTCCTATTTTTTTATTTTTTCTATTTTTGTGTGTGGTGATTGTTAGGTTGAGGTGCCTATGCAAACCCACAATGCAATTGAAATGACAGAAGTAATATGAGCAGAAAAGTAGTACGTGGCTTTGGACCCTACCACCCGCGTCAGGACCACATACTGAAAATGAGACGAGCTTTTACCAAATTCAGGCTTCAAATCGTTAGAGATAGATTTTGCTTTTGCTTATAATATAACGACAAGTCATTTTTTCCAAGATGGATCAAGGAACCTTCATTCCTTGTCTTTGCTTGGAGGGAGAAAAATATATCATGTGTGTGTCTTTGTCTAAGAAAGAAAAACCCACCGGGGTCGGATCTTTAAATACGATATCAATCTAGAAATCATCATAGGGAAGTTTTACGATACTCCTTAGTCATGAACATGATCTTTGGGGCCGTTTTTTCACATATTCAAACAACTCAATTGAGCAACAAAAAAAAAATTAAGAACTAAATATTCACTTTCGTGAAAAATTGGATACTACCAAAACAATTTACCTAAAAATTTTATGTATCGCTCGTTTGTGCCTTAGCTATGTAGCAATCGATAGTTATACCTATCATGAAAGGGAGATACATAACATGAAAAGTGTCTCTCATGGAGTAAATTGCCCCATTCACTCAATCTGTCAAGATTTGCAAACATTCCATCATAAATTTAGAATTATATATATATATTGCTTTTCGTGGATTCTTATCCTAAATAAAAACCCGTTGTAGGCTTTTGGATCATGCACTATTATAGACGCCTTAAAATCCAACGGCCTTACCTTTCTAAATTTTCATAAAAGAATTGGAAAACAATATAAACTTGCAACTGAATGTGACAAGTTCCTGAAAATGTTGATACATTTTGCCATCAATGTAGGCAAGTATGGTGCGTTATTATTGTTATTGATGCGACTGACAATCCAGGACTAGTGGTGATCAAGAATTGTAATATCTTTGTCCAAACTTTGTAATTTTCATTCTACAAATTCAGACAGGTTTTGCTTGTTTCATGCATGCCACAGAAAAAGGTCTAAATTTAGGACACATGAATTAGATTCCTAACGAGAGCGTTGTTTTTTCTTCTCACAAATTATTGAAGTTTTCAATTGTATGGAATCGATCCTTTTTAATCTGTTTCTTTCAGAAGTTAACATTAACCAAAACTAGGAAACTTTGTTCGCTTTCTTGAGCCTCAAAGAAGAATGAGAATCTTGTACCATTATGACCTAACTTTTATTCCTCGGCATAGTGGAGCTTGCACGTAAGCTTCCTCTACCGCGCACCATGCACTAGCCTACAAGGTAGAATTTTAACCTTGTAGACCTAGAAAAGAACAGTGGTATACACAGTCTGATGGTGTTTTAGAAGTGGGTTCGAACTGATAGTATTGTAGCATATGGGAGTTTTACATTGTAGTATATTTTTAATTTACATTGTAACTGTGAGAGTTTTATACTATTTCAATTAGAATTGAGTTTGTCAAACACCCTAAAAGTTTTTTATAGGAAGATAGGATGGAATTTTTAACCATCATGTTCCTATTTGGTTCAGTTAAAATGTCATAATTTATTATACCTTTTTAATTGGTGTCAAATTCACATATTAACTCTAAGATTCGTTAATTATGATAAATATTGCACATTCTTATACAATATAGATGACAATTAGTGATCATACTTGTAATTTTTGTTTTACTTGTTAAAATAAAGGATCATTGGTATCATCTTACCTTCCATTTCTAGCATTTATAAACAAATTCTTGGAGTCTACTAATTGAACAAGAAAGGGTCTAAACCAATTCTATTCTTAGAATGGCTAATTCCACTTGCACTACCACAAGTCTAGGCAAGATCATTAATTACGATTATCCAAAATTGACCTTGGGTACATCTTAAAAGGAGAAAAAGAAAAAGAATCTTTATTGTTGTAAGATCTTAATAATAGTGATCATAACTATAATTAACATTTTCTTTGAACAAAAGCCTTTTTACTAGCAAAAATATAACAAAAGAAGTATACACATTTGATAAAACTACTCAAAAGAAAAAGACGAAAAGATGTTAGGAGAAGTCCCCACACACATAATACTAATGGAACGTCAGAAGCACCCGAAATGACAACCTGAATTGTCACTCACGTGCACCATTGAAAAACAACAAGAAGAAGAGGCTGTCTGTGAAGCACATACAAAGTATTTGATATTCTTTAAGCTTTTGATTGGCATTTGGGTTGGTATTAATAGTGTAAAGTTTTCAGCAGTTAAATTAAAAATTAAAAATTATTACAGTGTAAAGCTTTCACGTTTCAAGCTA
>CAMOHE010053028.1:0-18499 GCA_946598075.1 Artocarpus hirsutus | reverse complement strand
ACAGTATACCATTCAGTTACACCTATATATCTAAATGGTTGAGCGCTCCAGTTTTTCAATTACAAGATAACGCTTATAAGAGGATATCACTACTCCTAAAAAGGAGCTATGGATTTCATATCTATGAATAACAGGTCTATGTCATCAAGAGTCATGCCTCCAACGTATCGGCATGCATACCACTATTAAGATGTGGGTGTCACCCTTTGGCACATCAAAAGGCATAAGTCAAGATAACGGGCCCACTATTCATCTCAGGATTAAGATACAATACAAATGATTGTCTAAAGTGAATCGATTTGTCAAGACAGAATTATTAATCCAAATCAATTCACTTTATGTCCCGATCCAACACATCGTCACCTATGACAACGTGCCAATGTTTCTATTCACGGAGTCCACCTTTGATGGTCAAGACAAACCATCTCCCAATAGGGATATAGACAACATAATAATCTTTACATGAATAAAGCACCCAACTTTATTCCCTCGATTGCGGATCTTATGTTCTAGACCGTCACCTTAAGAATCGTGTCTTCCGCATAATCTGTCCATCATATGCCCAATTCTTAAAGGTTTAGACTGACACTCTCATACTATTGTTTGCTTATCATACATTCAACAAATATGAACGTAAAGAGGACAAGATTTGGTATATATAAATAATAAATTATTTATTGATAAAAATGTCTCTAAAAACTCATTATATTTTTACTCCTTAGGGCATACATGTCTAACAGAAAGCATACTTCTTGAGGAGTCCTTTTTTGTGCTTCGCTAACGAAAGGGAGGAGGAGGAAGAGGATAGGGGCTGTTTGGCAACTATGGATTTAGGAGAGAAAATAGAAAACGATGGTGATGCAATGGTTGTTGAGTTTGTGAATTTGGAGGAGAAGATCGTAAAGAATGGCTTCAATCACATGGCTGTGGGGGAGTGAGGACAAGCTAAGATCTAGGAGATGTTCTAGATTCGTAGAGATAGCCATCACAACAACATATGAGCCTATGTCACACCCCTGAGTACAGGTAGTGACGTGATAGATGAATTAAGTTAATTAAACCAAAATATTTGATTAAAAACACCAATTAAATGTTTTGTATTTTGAAAAACGTGATAGTTTAAAAACACTTTAAAACAATTATCGTTATTTTGGAATAGTTAATCATAAAATAAAATAACGAAGACAAAAGAACATAAGCCAGGCCCTACCGGACCTACGTTAATGCACACACATGGTATCAACAATAAAATATTACAATCACAGTTCAATATGAAAGAACAAAAGTTTAAATAATACATGCTCTAACTTACATAAAGAGATAACCTAAACAAGATTCCTACAACTTACATGTTGCCTTGTTGTCTCTCAATCGGTTCTAAATTGCAATCCACCTAAAAGAAAAGGTTTTCAAAACAAAGAAAGAAATGTGAACGGAAGGCTCAATAGGACTAAGCTTTGAAAACATTAATTTTGACATATAAATATCATTTTTAAAACAAAACTATCAAACAAGTTAAATAAATAAATAAACAAATGACTCACTACAGCACAATAAATTTACTCATACCGTTTAGTCATTTATTTACCCATAATCAATCTCATTATATGTTTCTGACAAAGCCATATGAATCGCCATCGAAGTGACCCAGTTGAGTTTTGGGACCTGCTGTTGGGTTTTGTTGGATTTTATGATTCAAATAAGCAGTGAAAAATCAAAATTAATTCCCACAAAACCTTTGCAGGATCCATGCAATTCGATTAGATTGATAAGAAAGTCATAGAATCTTACCAGGATGACAAAAGGGGCAAGATTTCTAGAAGGAAGAGAGCAGGTTCACTCCGGTGATACCCTAACTCGAGCTTTCGTATTCGGGATCGAATTTAGACGTTGTTACTTAAAGCAACACCCTCTGCATGTATCTACACAAACAGACTTCTCAAAAACCAAATTGGTGTGCTAGCATCATCTCCTTGCGTTAAATGACTCTCTCAATTTTAGGGTTTTTAATTTTTTTTTTTTTTTGCCTTTTAGAATAAGAGAGCGCCTTTTCTCATCTAATTTGGCCAGAAACCCTAAAATAGATATATATATTGACTTCGACATAGAGTCAAATTTTAATTAGGTTAAACTGTAATTCAAATATGATTCATAGAATCTAGCTAACGTTAAATTTAATGAACCTAGACATATCTAGTACATCAAATCTAGACATTATCAGGTTCATTGAACCTAGACACAATAAACCCCAAATTTTATTTTTGGTCTGTTCTAAGTGTGCGAACCTGTAGGTTCACATAACGTTAGTAGTGGGCTTGAAATTCTGTTTTTGGCCCACAAATTATAAGTGGCCTTTAGCAAGACATTATGATTACCCAAGTTAAGTGAATGTCAATAATCCGACATAACCTAATCCACAATAAGTATTAAGTCCTTTTGTCACTAGATACCTTGATTGAACATAAGGCATGGTTTATGTCATCCTTATACTATTCAATCATATTATTTCTCGATTTTAAGTAGACTGATATTGATAACCCGTATCAATTCATTCTAGTATGACCACACATTTTTTTTCAGTCTAACTTATCGAGGGGCCCATAGATATCTTTCTCATAATAAATGAAGGACAAATTCCTTCTTAATCACTCATATTCCTCACATAATTCACTCTATATCTAACAACAATCCATTCCATCATCCTGTTAAAGAAAATCTTAGAATGTGTCAAAATATAGAACTTGTCATGTAGGAAACAATGGTAATTTCAAGTCTGAGGGCTAAAATAGTACTATTATGATGAGAATCACTTATGATAATTATCCATGCAGTATTATCATAGTGAGTCGATCCAATACATCATTTATCAAATATGTATCATCATTTATCAAATATGTATCTATGAGTTGACTTAGTACCTCATACACATGATTAGTAAAACATAATCATCAATCAAACTTCATACTAGTCTTCATTCATTATTATCCCAATAATAATGACCGACTAGGGATAATTTAGAATAGAATTTAATTTTCACCTAAGAGTTTTACTATCAAGTCACATACTTGATGACCTTAGACATAATCAACTATTCGTGAAATTAGAAGCAAAAACAATAATGAAAATGCCTCTTTATTAATAAATGTAAATGTAACAAAGTCAAAGTATGGTCATTACATAATTGGCCTAGGGCACATCACTAACACCTACCCCCAAGGTCGCGCTCCCCATGATCTAATCTCTATATATGGCATTATGCTCTAGTCTATCTTTCGAACAGTGCTAGTTGACACGTTTGATGTCTTATCATTATCATGTTTCATTTTACCAAATATTCTCATTATGTTCATTATTTGATTCATTATGATCTTTCATTCTTAGACAAACAATGAAAATGCTAAGAGTCCGTTTGGTTCATGGTTTGAATCACGATTCGAATCATTTTGCTACAGTATTTTCTCTCACAAAAATTTAAATCTTCATTCAAGTTTTTTATTCAAATCTATGAACCAAACGGACTCTAAGAAACTCATTTTTGAATCATTCCTTAAAAATCAAATTGGAAGAAATCATTTGTCAAGAAACCTTTTTGTGGCCAAAGGCCCTCTTTGAAAATATTTAAAACATTTGTCATTTAGTGAAATCATTTTGAAAGAACCTTTAAGGCCAAAAACCAATTTAAAACCTGGCTACTGAAGAAAGGAGCTAGAAGTCCTACCTTAATATCCTACACTGATGCTCAACACCGTAATTCTGACCCGCCTTACGTAAGCTCCACGGAACTATGAACAACCTTAAATAGAGACTAGTTCATTAATATCTAACTTAGACTTATTTTACTTCACTACACGACTCTATGGTGTCTTAGTGTGCCATATATGTTTTAAACAATAAAAACTGGTGAAAAACATCAATTCCCACAAAAATCCGATCGGCTTGCTGGACTTCTTAGACCAGCCTATCGAACTTCACAGTTCGACATGTCGGACGTGCAAGTCTGGCCTGCAAAATTGATCCTAGGTTCAGCTTGCCGAACGTATGAGTCTTGCTTGTCGATGCTCAACCATCGGCCTACCGAATTGAAAAATTTTAAAAAGTTCTAGACTCGAGTCTTGGCCTCCTCGAGCCCAAATCTAATTTTCACCTATGTTTCTCGATTTTCAGGCATAGAAAACGTTCATAGATGATGGGAAAACATAATTAAATACTTTAAAACAACTTTAAACAAGATTTGCATAAAAAATTTCAATAAAATCTAAAAATGGAGGAAAATAGAAAAACTTGGTTTAAATCCATTTCTCATCAATCCAAGCCTAGTTTCTAGATGTTTTGAGGTTCTATAACATGGGTTCAAGGTTTCCTAAGCTCACAAAACTCAAATTGGAACATTTGTGGAAATTTCAAAACAAAAATTAAAGTTTTAGAAAAACAAATCTAACCTTGAATCCAAGATTTGATTTGCATTTGTGGACATTAAATATTGCTTCCTAGCTCCCAATTCATTGAAAACCAAAGCTTGAATTTAAAATTTGAATTTGATAGAGAGGGGAGGGAGAGAGCAACGAGTGAAGGGAGAGAAAGAGAGAGGGAGAAAGCTGGAAATGAGAGAGAAAACGAGAGAAAGTGAATGGAAGAGAGAGAGAGAAAGAGAGAAGGGGTTTAAATAAAGGGGAAGGAAATTAGTTTGGTAAAATACCATGTCCAATACATGGTTTTCAAGAAAGAGGACATTTGAGACATTTGGCAAATCGTTTAGTTTCAAAAACCAAATTAACAATTTAAAGTAATAAAAAATAATTAAAAATGATATCAATTTAAAAATACCACAAGATAGTTGAATTAAATTCAAATCATATCATGGCACATTAATTCACAATTTTTTAACACACTACTTACACCTAATTAATTTCGGGGTACTACAGCCTACAATAGGTTGGATTGCAAGAAAAGAGCGTTAATCCACTGTTGAGCTTACATCATTAAAGGAAGGACTTTGCGGAGCTCTAAGAGGGAGAGCTCGCATTGCTCAGGGTAGGGCTTTGCCGAGTTGAAATTTGGGCTCATGCGATACAAGGTGAAGGTGGGGTAATTTGTAGAAAGGGACATTGAAGAGGAAAGAGATGGGTTGTAGGGTGGTGGATTTTGCCAAAGAGTGAGGGGAGAGGTTGTAAGAAGGGAGTTTTGCCGGGGAGGGAGAGAGGTTATAGGGAGGCAATTTCTTGTCTAAGTTTCTTTTTTCTTTTGTTTTCTTTTTTTTTTTTTTTTTTTTGGAGTGCTGTCGTGTGCTTCTATAAAAAAAATAACAGAAATACGTGGAAAAGGTTTTATTGCTAATAAAAGTTTAAGAATTATTTTATCAAAATTAAAAGAAGAAAAAACAAAACAACACTGATCATAAGCTAATTTTAGATTGGTGAATTCGATATTTTTAACTTAATATTTTGTGAGTTTTGAGGGCTTTTAATTATTTTTGATCTGTTATTATTTTAGTTTAGTTGAATTTTATTTTAATTTTATTTTCCTTTTAAATTAATTATTCTCTTTAATTGTGCAGGTGAATTGAGTTAAATAACAGTTAGTTAAGTTGGTGGGCAAAAGGATCAAAAAACGAAGTATGAAATTCGAATTGAAAATCAGTTTCGGATCAAGAACCATGGTCCAGAGTTCAAAAGAACCCGTTGTCGCCATCTCAACCATTAGATTAGCTGACAAGGCTCCCTCAGTATGCGGGTACTTGTCACCTCCCTTAGCTGGCTCATGAATCTTGGTGGGACCCCGTTGCAGCGCATTGTCTCAAGAGAAAGGCCTCCCGTGTGTTGTGCTTCAAAGCTTCTTCCGTGCGCCCTCTTTTTCTGCCACCTACATGTCGCCATGTCATCCATTAGGTCCCAACTCTTCTCAGAGCGCATTACAGCACTCCCATGTGGCCAGAAGCTATCAGGCGTTTTATTTGGGATTCTTTCCGTCATACTGACGTAGGGAATCGAATGGATGAACAGGAAATAATAAAGGCTGTTACTTTTATATAATCGGAGAAAATAAAGCAAGCGCCCAATTGACGAACCCGAGAGGCCGCCGCCTTAGCGCCCATCCCTGGCACTGGGGCGCCCGCGCGTACTTTTGGTGAATTAAAAAATTGCAAATTTTATTTTATTTTATTTTTTTCAAAGCTTATAAATAGGACCTTATTAGGTTATTTTAGAGAAGGCTTAAACCCCTATTATCGAGAGCCAAGGAGAAATACCAAGGCTTATTCTTAGATTTAGGAAAATTTAAGGGAGTCAATATTTTAAAGATTAAGAAGGGAAGATTGAACATTGAAGAGTTAAGCTTGAAGACATGTGACACCTTCACATTGGGCTTTTCTTTCTAATTTTTTTTTATCTTTGTATTTTTATTATTTGAGATACTGAACTCTTGATTTGTGTCTTTTTAGGGCTATAAAATTACCAATTCTAGTTTAATTTTATTTTATTTATTTTTGCTTCCAAAGATTTATTCTCGAGTTTATTGCTTCATGTTGAGTGTTTAATATTTTTTTTCATGCTTTTAATTGCCTAATCACCAATTAATTAATTAAGAGACCTATAGTGAGACTGACATGCGATTTATAGGAATAGCATCTTGTGATTGACATTATAGGTTTCATGGGGCATAGACATATAGCAACCTGGCTTGTGTAAGCTTTTAGAGAACTATAAATCTTAATGAACTCTAATATATTTAAATTTACATAGAGATATAGTAGGTTAATAAATTAGGGTTTTTTTTGACGTAACTCGATAAAGAACGTCAAATAGGTTTAGGGTTACTTGTTCTTTAAATATTACAATAGGCGATGTTAGTCAAAATAATGAATTAAATTCGATTAAATTTGATAAAATCGGATGTCCTAGTTTTCATTTATTTGTGTCATTTTTTTTGTTTATTTATAATTTGTTTTTTTTCTATTTTATTTTCGATCATTCAAATAATTTGAGACTTAACCAATTTCGGTACTTAGCTATATAAACACAATGCTCGTAGGAACGATACTTTATACTTATCACTTTAATACTTGTCTACGATTCAGTGCACTTGTAGATTTTTCACAACAATCACCTACTAGAGTAATTCGTTCCCATCTAATGAAATATATGTAGGGTCTTTGGCTATCTTAGTTCCAACTAATCAATTCTAATTAAAACAGTATAAAGCTCTCATATTTTACAATGTAAAGCAAATGTATGCTACAGTGTTAAACTCTCATATACTATAACACTTTTAGTTTTAACTCTCAGTTTCAACTCACTTCCCAAACGCCCTAATATATATATATATATTATGGGTCCGTTTGGTATATGGATTCGAAGTGTTTTGATTTGGATTATTTTGATTTGAGTCGTGTGATTTAGATTACTATTTGAATTGACGTTTGGATGTATATTTAAAGTGTTAATCTAAATAAAGATCAAAATTAGAATTTGTGTTTGAATAGATAGTGAAAGATATTTTTTGATTTATTAACAAATCTAACAAAATTTTTATGTTCATGATATTAAAAAAATATACAATATGGATGTTAATTTCCTCTCTTTATTAGGAACGTAATGAAAGAAGAATCGCCTTACTCGGATATCAAATGACGAAGTTATGATTTTTTCCATGAATATAAGAGAGAGAATATTGGATTTTACTGTAGCAAACTGATCAAAATCCAAAGAGTTTATGGGGAGTAGAACTCTAAAAACTTATATTCAAATGATTTATTTGATTTGAATTTAAAAAAAAAAACAAACATTTATCTAAATGATTATTTAGACACAAAGTCCAAAGAGTTTGTTTAATATGTCAAACCAACCAGCCCTATATATAATTATTAAACATGTGACGGAAACTGAGCACCAGGAGAGGTATGAAATGGTGTTGTTAATTGAGGAACAGTGCTATATATCCCGGCCAGGCTAAAAAAAAAGTTTTCCTTAATTGAGTAATTAGTCATAATTAACTAACATAAAAAGCCAACGGCGAAGAGCAAAAAGGAGAACCTTTTCCGCTAAGGATTTGGGTTATCCATTTCAAAAGGAATATAATAGAAAGTGGAAGTTCGTGAGTAGTAAACATCAGTCACATTCACATAAAAAAATTCAGTCTCCTCGGCCCCTGCATGATTGACAATTCGATATATCATATCATTCAAAAGTAGCAGCTTTTATTTTTTGAACTGATCAATAAGCGTATCCACCTGCCACCTTGAAATTGCCTCGTTAAAAACTATATTTGTAAAAAAAAGAAAAATTCTTATTTAAAAAAATAAGGGCATTACTAGTAGGGCTGTTCAAAAACCACCCTACACCTGCCAACCGTCCTAGTCCGCACCCACTCATTTTTAAAAAAACGGATTTTTGTTAACAATCTACTGGCGGGTGGGTTGAACCCACCCACCAATATATTCGATGGGTAGGTTTGGTTTTAAATTTTTGCGGACGAGTTCAACCCGAACCCGTCCGCCTATATATTTAAAAAAAAAAAAAACTTAAACCTATCTATTTATTTATTATTTTGTAAAGTGATTAAAATTCAAATCAAGTAAGTTAGTAGAGAAATGCCTTGAAAAGAAAAAGAACACTTGACTTTGTTCATCATTTCATTTATAGCATTCTATTATTTTCGAACTTAGTGGATAGGCTTTAATTTTTATGGACTCTTGACTTTGTTTATCACTTCATCTGTAGTTGACGTTTCTTGTTACAGTGAATGATTATGTTTCTTAATTTATACTTTTAAATATAATCACTGTCTTTAGACATCAAACTTGCTTGTTGTTGAGAATGCTTTATATATTATCATCTTATATTTTCTACAAATTTTCTTCACTTAAAAAAAAAAGGTCTAAAAAATTACATTAAGCAATAGCATAGGTTTAAACCGCCTCAACCCGCCCGCGACCACCCAAAACCAAACCGAAACCACCCACTATGTGGTGGGCGGTTTGTGAGTTGATTAATCGTCAACCCGTCATCTCAAAAAACCGCACCGCATCCGCCTAAAATCCGTCAAACCGCTCGCTGTTTACCCTTAATTACTAGTACACAATTTTGAATCATCTGATATTCTCCAAATTTCATATATTGGCGATATAATTGTACGTACAACCATAAGTACATTAACAAAAAAACAACAAAACAAAATACTTTCTTCGGGGTAGGGTATTTGTTTACAGGCGAAGTTGCAAAAAAGGCAGGATTAAATTAAAGTTACCAAAGACTAAAACTTTTGGGATTGGTTCACTGTACATGAGTAGAGTCGAACTTTCAAAATTCTTGACCTCGATCACAAATTAACTTGTATATATGTAAATATATATGTGTATATATATATATATATATAGACGCTTTGAATTGAAAGGATGGCTTAAAACAAGAGTCCTTTTGATCAGAAACGGACGAGAACACTAAAAGAGGACCCCAAGTGCAATGATTCAGGGCATTGCATATGCCCATGCAAGCACTGTGGGGTTACTACACACGTGCATTTCTGTAACCTTTTCTCGACTTGGAGGACCAACCCTATCGCTTTGCCCTTTGCCCTCTATTTTCTCTAAATTCCATCCTTACTTTCTACCTCATATTGAACTAGCAAAAAAAAAAAAGAATGAACACCTCTTGTGGATTGCCCTTGAGCCTTTTTTAGTTCTAACCAGCCAATTCCCATTTTCGATATCATATAAATGAAGGCTGACAAAACTGCTCATATGATATAACGCTCTGAAATTAATTAAATATTATTAGTGTGTAAAATGATAAATTAATATGCCACAATAAATGTTTTAAACTTAATTTGATTATTTTGTGAAATTTTTAAATTAATGTTATTTTTATTATTTTAATGATTTTTAATTACCTTAAATTATTTTTATTTGTTATTTTAAATTTTGAAACAAAACAATTTATTAAATGTCAAATATATTCCATTTTACAAAATTGTAGACAGCACACGGTTTCAACTTAGTGAAATCGTCTATTTCTCTCTCTATTTATACCTTCCCTCTTTCTTTCTCTCCTTACTCTCGCTTCACTCTCTTTCTCTTTCCCTCTCTTCCTCTCATCTTTCTCACTCTCTCACTGTGTCTCTCTCTTTCTCCCTCTTCCCTCAAATTTTGATTTTCAAAATCAAATCTAAACTTCAATCCTCAACCAATTGGAAGCTTAGGAACGAGATTTAGCAATCACAACTTCGAATCAAAGCTTAAATTCAAGATTAGTTTTTAAATTTCAAAACTTTTCTAAAATTTTCAATTTTCTTTATGTTTTGAAAAATCAGTTCATTTAAGCTTAGAGAACCTTCAATTCAAGTTAGAAGAACTTCAAATAACTAGAGTCTAAGCTTAGTTTGAAGAACAACATATTTGAATCAAGATTTTTCATTTTTTCTCTATTTTTTTATTTTCAGATTTTATTGGATTTTTCTATGTAAATCTTATTTAAACTAGTTTAAAAGTGTTCTATTATGTTTTTCTATCAACTATAAGTATTTCTATGCCTGATAATTGAGAAAACAGGTTGAAATCAAGGATTGGAGCTTAGGAAGCTGAGGCTTGGGTTCTGAAAAATTCTAGAATTTCTCAGTTCGCTAGGCCGAACTTAAAGTTCGACAGGCCGGATTCATATGTCTGGCAGGCCGAACTTGAAAAAGTTCGACCAACCGGGCCCAAATGGTCGGAAGGCCAAACTGTACAGTTCGGCAAGCCAAACAAGGGAGACTGGTAAGCCGACCAGGTATAGTAAAAATTTGTCGTTTTTTGCCTATTTTTACTGTTTTGAATCTTGATAGAAATTTTAACTTTTAGAATGATTTTATAGACTTAAATGACACACTAGGACACTATGAAATAGTTTAGTAACATAGAATATCTTAAGATAGATACTGATAAATGTAGTTCCTATTTAAGGTTGTTTGTGATTTTGCGTAGCTAACGTATAGCGAACCGAGACTGCGATGTGGGACACCGGTACGAGTATTGAGGTAGGACTTCTACCCCTTCCTTGGTAGCCTAGTTTTAAATGATTTTGGCTTCAAAAGGATTTTTATCAAAATATATTCAACGATTGATTGAAAAGGATTTTCATTGAGTGTTTTTCATAAACAATAGACTGAGGTGATTTTTATAATAAACCTTATAATGAATGTAAATGAAAATACCTAGTAAAAAGAGATTTTTAATAACTAATAGAAATATATAGACGGGCATGATGCCATATCAGATATCGGATCGTATAGCGTGCGACCTTGAAAGCAAGTTTCGAAACCCAACTGGGTCACTACGGTGATATTATATATACAGTTTGCCCAAGAAAGATTAAAGGTACTTTCTGGATGAATTATTTTCAATAAGATTTATTTAAATGAATTTATTTATTTAACTTTGTTTTCTAGTTATTTTTTTGAAAGGTAAATTTGTATTTAAATTATTTATCTATTTTTAAAAGCATAGTCCTACTGAGCCTTTCGCTCACTTTTTATTTGTTTTTAAACCCTTTTCCCCCTTAGGTGGAGTATAACTTAGGATCGGAGAAGAATCCATTGACCAGACCTACGAGCAGTAGAAGAGCTAAGTAGGTTATTTGAATTATAAAATCAAGGCATGTATTGCTTTAACTTTCTCCTTTTATTATGGACAGTGATTGTAATTTAATTATTTGTCAATACTATGTATGTACACAAGTTGTGAGTCAGTAGGACCCAACGCGTAATTTCTTTTTCTTTACTATTTATTTCATCTTTTTTTTTCTTATTTGTTTAATTATCATGATGTTTGTTTAGAAATGGTTTTAAATTATCACTATCTCTTAATTAATTAAATTCTTTAACTTGTCTTTTAATTTAATTTTTATTTAATTAACTTAATTAAACCGCCCCGTCACCTTCCGTACTCCGGGGCATGACATATGATGATCTTTGTGATCTGGAGTATTACAATGAGTTTTTAGCCAAATTATTAGATTATATCTCTATTATGCCAACATCCATAAAAACTATATATGAGTAAATAGCTGAAATTTTAGTTACCTGCTTATGTGGTGCACATATATCATGAATCTTTTTTTGGATTTTTACGTTGGCAACAATAATAAGAGTATTATTAAAATTTTTGGCCTTTTTATAGTATTTTGCCCCATGAACTTTTAATTTTGTCAATTCACTCTCTTAACTTTCAAAATTATACAATGTGCCCCATTTAGCCAAGCATTTACCTTAAATATTGAGGATTTGAATTTTCAAGATTTGTATTAAAGTTTGAATTAGATTCAAATAAATTTGTTTGGACATAATATTTTCCATCCTCAATTAAGGTGCACGCCGGCTTTGCATTACCAATTTAACTCAAAGTTGATCAAAATGACACACATATGACAAATTGAAAAGCATGAAGGGTAAATCGCCAAAATCAAAAGTTTGAGGGGGACCAGTTGTCAAAAGCCAAACAATTTGGGGTCAAATGTGCAATAAACCCCTAATATTAATGTACGGATATATCAACACGCAAAACATTTCTGATTCTTCCTGATTAATTGTAACTTTAACTCATTTATCCAAAAAAAAAACCTAACTTAATTCAAAAATTCAAAACTATCCAAGGCCAGAAAAAAATGTTAAGAAAACTAGGCCTACACCAAGGGATATTTCATCTGGCAAGGTTGACTTAAACTTGAAAACTGAGATACTCTTTCATTTTCCAGCTTCAGAGAACTTTGTTGCTAATATTACTAAGAATTTTCTTGTCGTGTTGGCAACTAATAAATGGAAAGGATCACCCTAATTCATTATAATTTTTTTTTTTTTCGTTTAACTTTATCTTGAAAAGAAAGTTTAACTCGAAACCCATTTATCGCACCTTTTATCATCCAAGTTAAATCAAACATAATACTTTTTTTGTCACATAGGACACTTTATATTTATGATCATGATAAGTCTAATCTATTCTACATCCATATGGTATCCTAATATGTAGAATTCATCGTGTGTGTGTGTGTGTGTGTATATATATATATATATGGCTAGGAAGATTTTAGGAATAAATCAGTACCATTACACATACACCCTCTTAAAGAAGATAAAAATGTGAATGTGCTTTGTATAATAAGAATGTTGTCACTTCAAGCTGTGACCGTACCCATATGGAGGGAATATTTATAAGTTTGAATCAATGTTTTTTCCCCCTTGGACTTCTATGATAAACTCGTAAAAGTGACAAGCAATAATAATTGATACACCTTTAACTATTGTAGTACCATAAGATGTAAAAATAAAAAAAATTAAAAACAATTTTAAAAAAAAGGATCATGTGATGAGAACCGAAAGGTGACCAAAAAGGTATAATAGTAGTAGTACTACTACTAGTATGGTCCAAGTTGAGTAGTTCGAAGTGGCTCTCTTTTTGTGCAGTTAGGACATTGTACGAAGGGTTTGGGAGGCGTGAGTGAGTCAAAAGGGGTGGGCCTGTCGGCCCCTGGAGTTTCTGTACATCCCCAAAATAAATCACTAACCACTGTGCAAATATTATATATATCCTTCACGCTATTTGTAATTAGCTTAGAGAAACCAATAAAATTGCAAGGTTTAAAAAAAAATTGGACTAAATAGAAGAAGTAAGATCATATAGTATAATTAGTACAATAATTATGCATATGTGCAATCCTTTTGGAATCACACACAAACTTTTTCTTTGGCGTGCATTTTTTACTTTATAACACTTTTTTAAGCTCTTTTTTTAGTTCCTCTTTTTGAGACGGATAAGATGTTAATTAAGCCAATTGAAACCCGCTGTATAGATGTTTTACTGCCGAAAAAGGACTTACCTCACCTAATTATAATTAATTAAGAATCTAGGAGTGCTTATGTAATTTGGGAATTAAGGAGGTGGTTGTTTGATGCTGAAAATACAATGATGTGGTAGGGCTTAAAACAATGCATAATTGATTGACAATATGCCTATGACGAATGAACTTTCCTCAAAAGTGACTTCTTCATTTGATTTTTATTAAGAGCTTTAAAAGGGATTAAACCCTTTTGCCTTTAAACAAGACCAGGCATGAAAGACTACATATTAAGGTTGTACAAGAATAATACTGGTCATCTCATTGAGGACATTATCAATCACGTGGTGATCAAACTCACCAACCTTTTTCAAAGGGGCAAGGACATTATGAGGCCAATTAAGCTAAATCATATTGGATTGTGGAAATGAGCATGTGATGAGGTTCTTTTCTTATAGTTTTGCGAAAAACAAAAAAACAAAAAAAAAAACCATTAAAGTGACTCATTTTGTAACCATCTAGATTAAACAACTAGATACAACCACAATTGACCTTTATGTGTCACATTGCCTGGCAAGCTACAAGAGACTCACCAGAAAAATTAAAGAATAAATAAAAAAGCAAGATTAAATCTCATATATTTCTTCCATATAAAAAAAAGACCCATATATTTGTTATTCGATGCCCACCATTGAGTGGATTTTTGTAATCATGAGTTGATTACAGATAAGGTATTAAATATTGGTTTAACAATAATTTTAATAAGTCTTAGGCCTAACAAGTAGTTCACGTGCATCGTTACGTGGGTCAAACTACTGCTCTATTTATTCAACACGTGAAGGCAGAGTTGACTCGATCTTGGGTAGCGACCATTATGAAGATAAGGTTATCGCAACAAAAAATTCAAAGATTTTAAACCAAATTATAAATGTATCAGTACCAATAAAGCTTATAAGAATCAGATTATGTGTTTGTGGGGTTGTCTTAATATTGATAATCCTTGTTAACCGACTAGATTCTTTGGGAACACGTAGCTATAGCTAATTACTTATTATACACACACACGTATGTATGTATGTATGTATGTATGAAGTAGACATAATGTCATAGATATACGTAGTATATGACCTCGAAGAACATTATAATACTCCTACAAAAAAAACATGTGTTAGATAAATATGTTATAAATAATGTCTCAACTACTCTAACCCATATTACAATATATGATCTTTAGAGACACTTTACGAATTCATTTAGAAATTAGGATAACAATTTTACCTGCTGACCCCATTTACTTAGAAGGATCAGCTTGCCTTAAATGGGGATTGAGATAAACCCAGTCTTAATAAGAGTTGGACTTACATACAAATTAAGATTTCAAGCCTTAAATGTTATGAAACATAGACGAACACAATATTGACCTAATAATACTGTATTATAGAGTAAATTCAAAAATTCACAAACGATTTTGTCAGACCATTGATGGCCAGAAAATATAGTATTAACATAATAATACTGTATTACAGTGTAAATATAAAAATTCACCAGTGACTCTACCGAATTGCCATCAGTTGGGTAACATAGCATTAACCTAGTAATACTGTATTATCGCGTGAATATAAAAATTTACCAACGACTTTGTTGGACCGCCAATAGTTAAGAAATACAATATTAACTTGGTAATACTATACTAGTAAATACAAAAATTTACCGACGACTTAGCGAGACCGTAGGCAGCCAAGAAATACAACGTTAACTGGCAATACTTTATTAGCATGTAAATACAAAAATTTACCGACGACTTCGCCAGACCACCAGCGGCAGAAAAATACTGTATTTATCGATAAATATCATATTTACTATAGATGTTCATGAAATCCGTGAATACATGAAATCTACCTAATTTAATCCAATTTGAAAGTTTTGAATTGGATTGAGTAGAGTTTTTGATTGATTCCAGATTAAGAAAATCCCAATCCAAAGGTTTTGGATCGGATTATAGATTGAAGAATTCTTATTTTATTTAATTTGCCAATTTGAAACCTCGTATATATTTATCTATTTTATAATTTTAATCATATATATATAAATAAAACTCTTCCTTTTTCTGAATAAACTTTCTTCAATGTTTTTTGCTAAATAATTATTATCAGGTTATGTTTAAAAAGCCCAACTCAAGTTAAAAATAAGAAACCTTAAGAAAAGTGATTAAAGTTGAAATTCTTTGAAGCTTTAAGTGCTGTTGATGAATGAACAATAATTTATTTTATTTTTTTAAGAAGACTTAATTTTAAATTTTATTGAATCTAGTTTGTCTTAATAATTGGTTACAACAAATTTAACTTTATTAAGCTATTCTATATTATAGATCGTTTATTCTAATATTTGATGTTGAAAAAATTGGCGTCTAATATTTTTAAAAGGTCATAGTTTAATCTATGAATCTGTGAATCTAATCCGAAAGTTTGAGATCGGATTGTAAATAGAGATTTTTCTAATTAGAAGGTTTTAGATCGGATTACAAATTGAGATTTTTTCAATCTGAAGGTTTTGGATTGAATTACAAATTAACCTTAAATCCGCAAAATCTAATTTGTAAACGCCCCTAATATTTACATGCAAATACATATAATTACCAAAAAATTCATAAAATAACCTGAACGATTTTGATACCATCACGAACTGGAAATACTGTCTCTTCCGATAAATCTACCAAGAACAAGCTCACAAAAACGCAAAAAAAAGCTCCATACAATTTTTTTTGAAACTTATCAAAATTGTTTTAGATCCACATCTTTATTTCATCATCAAAACAAAAAGGAAAGGGAGAGAGATGATCTAGTCCCCGATAGAGAGATCTTGAGTGGAACCACCCAAGTACCATGCCTTCTAAGATGATGTCGATGATGATTCGCGATGACCATTGCAGAGGAGCATTTACGAATATCTACATACAAAGCTAGGAGATCATTGATCGAAGCTCGGAACAGTGCAGGCAAAGCTCAAAAACCGTCGATCGAACCTTGGAAATCGCCAATCAACAACAGAAGGGGACAACAGAGGTCCTGCATTGTTGATCATCTCTCGCCGATAGTTTTCACGATGCGATCATTGAAGAGATCATCTAAGCTAGGTTGTGGGTGGTGGCACCATTCCAATTGGCTCATCGAAGCTCGGCCATGGAGAAAATAGGCAAAGAGGAGGACGAGAGAGGAGATAAGGAGAGAAATCATAGTAGAGGTAGAGAGAGAAGATGAATAGAGGAAAACAATGAAGGGAAGAAAAAAAGCAAAAAAAAGAAAACAAAAATTGTTTTAGGATTGGGAGTATTTTGCGCTTTTAGTGTTTATAAAACACTGAAAAACCTTAAATATGTTATTTATTTTATATTTTTAAAACTTGTGACATAATTTACCAACTGAATAATAAAATTTGTTATTTGCTATAATTTTTTTAATTAATTATTTATTTGTCTCGTGAAAAGAGCTCCAAACCTGTGATGGACAAACATCAGTTCATTCTTCCCCACCCCACCCCACCCCCAACCCCCCAAATCTTAAGCAGCTTATAGGGTGTTTGAAAGATGGTGGGAACCAGTGGTGAGAACCACTTTTACTATAGCATATGAAAACTTTACACTGTAGCAATTTTTTTTATTGTTACTGTAGTATGTGAGAGCTTTTTACTGTTCATAACTGATTTTGTGGTGGGAACCGCAGTTCCCACCACTTTGCCAAACACCCCCTTAATGGGGTGGCAATATGATGATTTTTTTTTTTTTTTCACGGCACACAGATTAGCAAGACTGATATCTCCCCAGACATGTGCCATTGCTATTCCTATTTACAAGTCCTTTACATTTTTTCATTCTTCTTTGTCTAATAATCTCACCTATGAAGCGATTAAAAAAATTAAAAAAAAAAGATGAATTTTCTATCTAGTATTTTTGAAACTCTTAATTACTTCCAATATTCAAACCATGTAAAAGAACATTCCTTTTGAGATGCAGCCACTCATAATCCATCACCAATGCCCAAACATCTGTTGTTTGTCATCTTTCTTCCCCTCCTGCTCAAAATTCCTCCAAGTACAGCTAAGAACGATCTCATCTCTTTGGAATTACTAGTTGAATGAATGAGGGAAAGAAGAAGGAAGGGAAAAAAAAAGGGAACATATTTAATGGGCCTCGGAGACATGTTGAGCCTGTGTTTTCACACATTTTTAAGTTGAAAAGAAAACTTTTTGACAAAATTTTTCTGACAAATATGTCAACAAATGTGTCCATTACCATCAATTACAAAGCTGAGGCCAATGTGAGGCCCATGTTACGTGGTTTTCGCTGCCCCAAGGCCTACTTATTCTGTGTGTTCGGTTGGAAGGTAGTTCATATTAATTTCCTCTAAAGCTTAGTACACAATATTCAAATTATTAAATTTAATTTAAGTTCCTAAAGTGATCCTTATTGGTGAACCAGAATTAAATAGCTTGTATTAATCACCAAAGTAGCATCAACTTATTCTCTTTATTCTCCTAATTTCCTTGTTTTCTTTCATGTTAATTTGGACTAAATTTTATTTATCTTTTTTCCTCCCAAGCAGGTTGAAAAGGAATAAAATAAAAGTCCTAGTCTAATTTGGTTTTTGTTAAGCAAAATCTGTATCCCATGCCAAATTCTGGTTGCTCTTAAGCTTATACAGCTTAAT